>JAGDQP010010646.1:28623-50725 GCA_022664845.1 Lepisma saccharinum
ACAAGTGTAAAGTATTAAGGGGAAATGGAGATGATTTACAAGTAGCAGCAACAGGACTATCAGGCGTTGTAGGAGATAATGTAGCACCGGTGAATAATTTCTCTCATTCACTTGTTAGTCAAGTAGATCAGTTTCGAGCCTATTATGATACTTTATTTAATTATTCCGAAAATGCACCCAAAACTCATTTAACCACTGCATTATAGTATAAGGATACTCTCAATTAAAATAATGTTGGTTATTATAGACGTAAGTCACATAGTCACATATTCTGATTACTCAAATGGAAATACTCTTGATGCATTTATTCTTTCTCCTACTAAGACTTTAGATGATTTTACATAGGACGTTATAAAGAATTTTCCCGTTAATCTCAAAATAGGGTTCAGCCAATCACCAGCAAATTCCATTTCATGTATAATTTACGCTCAATTTGATTCGCTTGTACAAATCGATAAAGATCGTATACTTTTCAGTGTTCGATGATAATGAGGAAAATAATTACATCGTGAAAGAATTAGCTATAGTTCATATAGATACAAATACTTTTCAATCATGGATACTTTTCAAATCTTTTTCATCATCAAAACTTATTCTAAGTTTAAGATATGCAAATGATTATTAAGCCAGCATGTATTCGGTTTAGAATGGCTACACGGTGAATTTGAATATGGGGAACTTAAAAACATATTACAAAGTATACCTCGCACAGTGTTAATGTGTACACACACGGAAAAGCAAGACAGTTTTTTTTGAGTCCCTTCTACAAAGAACAGTGATTAATTTAGAAGATATTCAGTGTCCAAATTTAGCATTTCCATCCCATAGTTGTGCTCATCATCTTCATCAGTTTACAAATTTCCGTTGTGTTTTAAAAGAAGCTTCAGTATATGGAAAATATTTAAGTTATTATCATCTACGTTCTTTTATTCTACCTGAAAACAGAACAGTGTATGAAACAACACCGATATTTGAGTGATTGTGATGTGGAGTGATGCAATTTTAAATATTGTGCTTCTAAACTGTACTAGTGCAACAACAATTCAGTGGACACTTTACCTAAACATGTAGAATATCCGGCGGCACTAGTAGTTAATCTAAGTGCGTGAAGTATATCTCGGACTCACTGGACTGCTATTTATATTGATAAAAATAAACGAGGTGAATACTTTTATAGTTTCGACAGTGAACCTACAAAACCAATTGTTAATTTTTTTAAACGAAATTGTAAAGTATTTCGTAAATAAAATTCAAATTCAACATGAAAAATCTATTCTCTGTGGTTTATTCTTTACAGTTTTTATTTATTTCAATGCGCGAGAAAAAAATATAATTTCTTATTTTCATACTAAGAATCTTCGAAAGAATTACGAAATTGTAAAAAAATTTGTAAAAACTATTATAAAACAAAAATATGTGATATGTGATTAAAATTTTAATATAAATTAAAACCAAAATCGTTTATTTAATAAATCCTTGAAAGAAAACAAGAAAAGGTATAGAGTATAGAAATAAATTTATTTTCCTAGTTTTAAGAAAAGTATTCTGCAAAATGAAGGCAGCTTAAGTTCAATTGTAATCTTTTCACAATTACTTACATGACACATTCACAGTTTTAAAATTCTTAAACATAAACATTCACTCTCGGTCACTGTCCAGTTTACCATTGACTTTTTCTATCAGTTTATTTTTCACTTCATCCAGTTTCAATAACAGTAAATTTCGAAGCAAATAGTCTAATATTTGAATACTACCAAAGTCTGGATAATTTAACAAATACACATTACAAATATGAAAAAAATTCACAGGATCCATGAACACTTTATATGTTCTTCTCCTCAATGCGTTTTCTTCATGTGCAGAACGTGTAAGGCATCGATGTATCAATCGATTACGCACTTTATAAAAACACTCGATACAAATTAAAGGACTTTTTTTTTAAATTCTCAGTTCTCAGTGGCTTTCATTATACATCCATCATCAATATTAAAATTCACACAGTTACATGACATTTGTCTTTCTTGCAAAACACTATCACTGTGAATAAAATATTCTTCACTATCTGAAGAAAACTCGAGTTCCAGGCTTCAGGAAGATCCGGCAACAGAAGCTATATTCGCCAGTAAAGGTCTATCGCCTTCATCCGCACTTGAATGTTCGTAATAATGCATGATTGTAGAAGTGTTCACTATGAAAGCTAGATTACAACTAAGGTGAACAATTTATAATGAGCCTATAACCTACTTTACAGAAAGATATCCGTTATAGGAAAGAAGGTCAGCGAATATCTAAAGATATGGAAAAATAAAATTGTTCTAGAAAGTTCATGTTCTAGCATGTTCCAAGACAGAAATAAAAGGTTAACTATCAGTTAAAGAAACTACTAGCAAAAATATTACTTTAAATCAAGGTCAACGAACATTCTAAGATGTAAGAGAAAACTAATAGAACTTCCTGGAAAACTGCGCATGCGCATATCGAACATGAAAATGCAAAACATAAAAACAGTTCAGTAAGTACACTTCTCCAGTACGGTCATGCGAAAAGTATGCTCTCTCCCAAAAATAAATCTCATTTCTCTATTACAGGTAAATTGCAACAAAAATAAAATTAAAATACGTTATCACATAAAGAAAATTCCACGAGCATCCAAGATTGTGAAACACAAAAGGATGTTACGTCAGCATGGAAAGAATTAGAACGGTTAATGGCCTTAAACATCATCATTCCGTTAGCTGAAAAAGGAGGTTACTGACCTAAAAAGTAGGTCAAGTACCGTTAAGCCTAAAAGTAAACCGAAGTACCGTTATCGCCCAAGGGCCTAAAATTCTGACAAACTGTAACATTTCTACTCGCCTCATATGTGTCTTTCCAAGTTAACTGCATAAATATTGTGCTTAAAAGCGAACAGAATAAATTAATTACATTTCCCATGGTATGATGTCCATGTTGAAAACAGATTGAGTTTTAAACTATATTTCAAGGAACATTTAATTTCCTTAAAGAGCGTTAATGTGAAGTGTTTTCAACTTTCCTTTTCAGCTATGACATATTTTTCGCTTTTTATGCGTTTTTCAAATGTAACATATTACACTTATTGAGAAATACAAATTTAATTGTACAGCGATGGTAAAAGTGTTATAGAAGCGAAAATGCACATAAAGAAAGTAGGAAAGTAGTCTTTATTTCTATTCTCATATGATGGTAAACGATGGGTCTGGATTTGTCGCGACTGTGTTCAAGACTACATTTTACTACAGATAACGTCTTCGTAACATAAAGAGTAGTGATGAGTGGTTAGCGTGACAAGCTACCAACGACGAGTGCGAAAAGTTCCAACTACGAACCCCACTGCTGGTGGTTGGAAAATTAATATATCATGATGAAAGCAACGGACAAATGCAGCTAAATGACTATACCATTGACAGCAACCATGCTCTGTTTTGGCCAACTGAGCCCTTTCTTCATCGTCCGCTTCTTGATTTCAAAATGTTTCTTCTCAGCCATTATTCAACGTCGAATAAACCGTTGAACAGGCGGACATTTCGGTACGTTTACAACGTTAAAATTAGGTTTCGGTACTAGCGTTTAATCCACGTATTTTCTACGTATGTGTGCTACTGGGGTGATCTTATCAACATCCATACTCGCCCCTGGTTTCTATCAACCACTTGTCGCCACAAATTCGTACAGCGGGACTGCCGTATTACCTTAGGCGGACCTCATAGATTTGGATTATAAGTTTTACTCCTAACTCTTTCAGTCTAGTAACGAAACTATGGATCAAATTAGTGATTTTGGCGCCAAAGAGCACAGAAGCACGTGTCTACTTCGATTACAATCCGCTCATGCATGCGTGTTACAGAACTGTCTTGTTCGTACTTGCTAACCTCCATTCAGCATTTCATCTTTAAAATACACTTCCAGCAGGAAAGTGAATAACAGCAAGAGTAATGGGTCCTATCGAAGAACTTTATTTTGGAAGGATTGTCTATAATATAACAGTTACTAGAAACAAGTTAACAATCCAGTTCTGTTCGGGAATTTTTTTCTCAGGTGTTTTGGCTATGTTTTATCTGTTGTTCTTAGACAGCAAGCTTAATCTTCTCGATATTTTCCGATTAAGCTAATATATTTCAAATGTTATTTTCTCTGACAGTTAAAAGAAAGAAAACTACAGTATTAAAATTAACCACGCAATTCCGTGATTTGCTTGTGTATGTTGGAGACTTTACTCTTGTTGAGTAATACTGAGAAAATAAAATCCAATTAATGTGTTACATTTCTTGTTGAATATTATAAAAGTATTTTGAAAAAAAAAAGAAGCGTAGTCTAGCAAAGAAAGGGCAACAAGAAATAAGTAAAGAAAAAGAGAAATGTTGTACTTGGAAATTATTTCAAGGTTTCGTGCAATATGTTTGCGCGTGTTTTCTGATTCACGAACCTGCATAGATCTTAGAACAAGACAATCAATGGAGATCTACCGGAGCTATAAACCAATCAGCTTTGTCACGAAATCTAAACCCAGAAGCTATCGAATATCCTCCTCCCCTCCACTTTTCGTACAAGGAAGAAATGAAAGAAGAAAAAAACTACAAGTCTAAATGTTCTTGTAGACAAAAAGAAAATATTCGTGTTCTTGTAAGTTATAATCAATCCTAGCAATGTAAGGGAGCTTTTATTCTTTCTGCGTCATTTCGTGATTCTCTTTTTTTTTAATTCGAGTGAAATATTTTATCCTGATCGATTCTGTTTTGAAGTGTAACTTATTTCTTCCTTTATATATAATTTGATTATATATTTTAATGTGCAGTTTCGATCAGTTTTTATTTTTTTAAACAAGAACATAAGCTCCATTCAGAGAAACTAAGTTCCTCTTTCTGTCTACCTGTGAACTACAGGTATAGCTCCTATAAATTTGAAAAAAATGTCGTGAAATTTATAACATGGACTATTTTCTTAACTATCGTTATCAGTATCCATTTCATAACAGCAAGATCTTGAAGAACTTTTACCTTCCTGTTTTATCCTGTTCTTTCATTTTTACATCTTTATCTGAATATTAATTTCTTTCTTTTCATTTCAATCACGCTAGAAAGAGGTATGGTTGTGGTAACCATGGCTTGAAGTTCATATTACATTGTTGATGTAGAGACAGTAATATCTAGTTGTGTTAAATATATATATCTTTTGTGTTAAATACATATCACTAAAAGGACTGATTTTAGCAAATATTATGGTAACAATGTCGTATATTGCTAAAACGACTAAATTGCTTTCAGCGGTATAGTTAAAAAGTATAATACTTAAATTTCAGACGAGTAAAAAGTGATTCAGGATCGGGAGCACATCATGGGTCATTCAGTTTGGACGTACAAAATACATTTCTCATTAGTGGTCATCAATTAATTATTCCCACAAATTTCCACGACTCACTCCCCAAATTAGTTACTTTCAGGTTGGTCAATTAGAGATGGGTATCCTACTGATTGAAAATATTATATATTTCTGCTCAAATAAGCTATCAAGATAGTGGCCTCAAATATTTGAACAGCATCGGACGTGCTGTTACGATGGCAAGCTATTTTCTCTTTCTGAGTGCGTGCCATTCAACAACAACAATAATAATAATAATGCTTCTTTAATTGATAAAATATTTGGCTCGTTTTCGGGTCAGAAATAGTTCTATTTCTAGACCGTGTGTTTAATCATTCTTAAGAACTGATCATATTTTGCACTCTGAAGAAAAATGTACTGATTAACCACAAACGTTACACTTCCTACTTCTGATCTTCCTTTATTTATAAGTTACGAAAGGGATAGCGGTATTTCTGTTACTAAAAAAATAGCCGCACGTAGTTTAAAAAATAAACAATCGAAGGTCCCATATACCTTTCTAGTTTTTCTCAAACTTATTGTATCTTTCGAACGCGGCACATAAAAAGAAAGTAAAATATCTGCAGAAATACCATACCATAGTATCTAAACCGGTTTCCTATTTAATTCACAATCAATTGCAAATAACAACTGGTGTACTACTAATAATAAAAAAAATAAGAAAAGGTTTTCTCCGCTTTTCCAGAAGATTTACGTTCAGTTAAGTCGTATAATACATTACCTCTTAGTTGCAAACAAGCATTCGTTTGTTCCAGTTTACTAAAGTATGTTTCTTTAAAATGTAGAGAACATCTGAAATTCCTCTTCTTAAATCTTTTTTATATTATTTTATTTCCCAATGACCCTTTTTTAACTCTCTAAAGAAAACTTAACAAGGCATTCTTATTCCCAATAATTTATCGATGAATTCTTATCTAATGCGTTTTTTGACCCGGATATGTAATCCAGCAAAATGCCTTGAGAGATGAATCGCCTTAAGCCTCTAACGAAGGCTGTTGCGGGAAGATTCACATAATCTTTCAGACATGTATACGAGTAAGACATGAGCCATATAATGTGCGAAGATGACATTTAAAACGATTATGGATTTAACAGTTGAAAGTTGCTTCTTTCTACGTACTATCTGTCGGCACGTCTGTCGTTTGCTTTCTTTTTTGCTTCTCTGTATCTTCACAATCAGAGTATGTTGCGCCATTAGAAGCATTGTATGTAAGCATAATAATGTCTGAAGTTCATAATACACCACGCTAAACAGTGACCAGTTTCTTTCCTTTTGTTTTTACGGTGTGTTCTTTCCCTTACCAATATTTTTATTATTGGTAATACGTCGTGACTAGTAAATTATTCTATGTATGTATCTATCTCTTTTTCTTGTGTATGCATGTTTTATTGTTTAGCAATGCATATTGCAAGTGGGAAAAGTTATTAATTGTACATATACGAATATGATTATGATCAATTTTCGCATTCAAATATATATATAAACTAGTATTACTTTAGTATCACAAATTCCTGATCACTGTGCAACACAGATTTTCTTTCCTGAGAGCTAGTGGCTGTTCCTAAAAGTTTTTCGTCTGCTGAATTCGAAAATATAATTTGTTTTTCTGTGCCAGCCTTCAATTTTGAGGGAAAACGGGCACTGATTAGAAAAAGGGGGCAATTTCCCTACGTAGAGTTTGCACCACTGGAGAGTAAAGATGGAGTTCTGTGGTGCCAGAGGAGATTCTACAACTCGCCAACGTTGTATTCCATGCCGGAAATGAAGCAGAAGTGACTTTTTAAAAAATCATCATAAAAGATACACTTTTTGTACACTTCGCACTCAGTATTAGCGTCAAGAATATCCAGTTTCTATCTCGGGACCTTTCAGTTGAAATGAACACCTAATTTTTTGTGTATGGCCTTTCAGTATGACCTTGATTCTGCTAGCGAATTGTGTGATCTTATTGACGGTTTTCTTGTAAGGTTGATAGAGACAAAACGTGAGCCCCACAGTTCTTCTGTAAGTCTTGTACTGAGAATCTTAGAGATTGATTGAGGAGCACACTTAGCTCAATATCATACGCTCTACACACGATTTGACGTTAACCACATACCCATACAAGTCACTGCTATGTTTATGTGACATTAGTAGTACTTGTATGTCACATTATTGGTTTGCCTATTTCTCAAAATCTAAGCCTGATAGAAAGAAACGGATTTCACTGCAGTGATCAGTCACACTGATACTATGATACTTGCATCAAATTTCTCAGGAAAGAACTAAAAGTTGATCATTTGTCGCTCAGTAAATCATTCAATAAGTGACTCACAACTGACCTTTTGCAATGGAGTATATCCTACTTTCTTGTACAAATCCAAATCACTATATTACTATGACTGGGTCAGTTCCGGTTCCAAGGTCCTGTTCCGGTGTCCTGGTCGCTGTGAGAGTTGCTTCAGTTTGATAAATAATGTATATAGGTTGTCATGTTCGAGTAAATTTAAGTGAAGATGTTTATTATTATTATTATTATTATTATTATTATTATTATTATTATTATTATTATTATTATTATTATTATTATTACTATTATTATTATTATTATTAAAGACATTGATTGATTGAAATGTTATTAACGTCATAAACGAGCTGGTAAGCTTCAAAGAATGGGTCCTACAGCTTTTAGTAAAGTGGACTCTGCACCAATCTGTTCAGTGAACTCCCCCCTCACACACACAAAGGACTTAAACCCTTCATCACGCAAACAAAAAGCAATGTACTCGGGGACGTTTAAAGTACCACGTATTATATAATATTTTTTCACACTATGACCCAGTTATTTAAATCTAGTACTACTACTGTAGTTTGTGTAATTTTGGAAACTATGCTTTCATTTCGCCTGCTGGATAGATGTGTTCGTCCCCTTATAATAAAGGAGGTCCCAGTTTCCATTCTTGGTAAGAACGCATTGATCGTAGCAGAGCTGAAACCTAGTCTGACCTTCGGTGACCTAGTCTGACCTGAACAGAGGTGACCCGGTCCAAAATTTGATCCGAATGAGCCGGTGACGCGGTATTCACTTGTTTGTCTTTCGTGCTCTCGGGTAACACCACCGGTCACGGTCAACCCTGAAAGAAGCACTGTCTAAACGCATTACAAACTCTGCTTTGCCCTCCGGGTAACCGGGTCCAATCGGGTCAAGCTGGGTCCCAAGCATAGATTCGGTCCAAAACTTGATCCGAATGAACCCATTCATCTGATGACTCGTTTCAGCTCTGAATACGTAGAGATTTGGATTTTTATTTCGTAAATCCCATCTTCATCTCATGGGACGCAGCGATCTCCGAGTGGCCGAGGTTAGCACGCCCGCTTTCTGTGCACGTGATCACTGGTTCAGTTCCCGTCGAGGTCTATTGAACGTAGTGGTTCCGAGCCCATTTTACCATAAAATGTAGGTCCCGTCCTTAGAAGCTCACCAGCTCGTTTAAGATGTTAATAACAATTCAATCATTCAGGGCCCTCGCCCACTTTACGACTTCGTGTGTCCCGACACGGCGACAAAACAAATTCCTGTGTCCGGAATGTCGCTGAGAAATGAATTCCCATTTGTTACAATGGATGTCGTCGTGAACCCTCGCCCATTCAGCGACAAGCGAGACACTGTCGTCGGCCTGTCGCGGGCTCCCACCACAGGCGACAGATACTGTCGTCGTTAAACCCCCGCCCACTAGGCCACTTGACGACGACGCGACAGCGACAGGGTCTTTATTTCAGATTTCTTCCAGCAGCGAGGCAGTGCAGAATGATGAGCTCAATGGAAGCTTTTGACACTGATGCTTTTATAGCAGAAATTCAGACACAACCTGCCATTTGGAATTTTAGCAGTGATTCCTACAGCAACAGAATCGAAAAGATAAATGCATGGGAAAAAGTTTGTAGTACATTCCACAGTGAATTCAAGGACATGACACCGAAAGTGAAGAATTGTATCGGTAAGTACACTGCGTGCTGCTATATACCGTAATTTATTTCTTTTCAACTTATTTTACTTATACCCATGTACTTTCCTCGTCGCAATCCATACTGGTTCTGGCTGCGAAAGTGTCCAAAGTAAAATCCAGCGACTGTCGCGTCGCGGGTCTGTGTCGATTTTCAGCGACGCGACGAACACACCCTGTGTCCCGTTCCAGCGACAAAATGTCGCCAGTGGGCGAGGGACCTCACTCACTCATGGGACACAGCGGCGAATTGCCATTGGTTCACCTTATATCAAACTGATCGTCGCTATCGTCATCAGCATTATCGTCACATGTAACACCATAAAAAGCAATAGTAATTGTGCTTTTAAAAGCTGTTTTCATATTATAAAATGTGACTATCATGCAGTTGATGAGAAACAATCTACACATATGAAACTTATCTGTTTTTGAAATGTTATCTTTCTATGAATTCAGTCTGTCTCGTCACTAACTTGTTTATTTTGACTATTAGTTCTGGAACTATTTCAGATTTCAATCCTTCTTCTCGTATGATTATTGGAAAATTAGAGGAAAACCTGTTACCTGAGAAGTAAATGAATGCGAACCCAGGACCTGTAGACCTGAATGATAATAAGATTAATAAGATTTTACGTTATGAACGGGCGTAAGAGATAGCACATTTGACAGGGAAGGTTTGTCAGAAGTAAATCTCTCTCACAAGGCTATCATCATATCAGAAAACGTAAACTGTACTATGTCATGGTTATTTTGTAATTGTTTTCAATTTAGTGATAGCATGGAATGCACTCCGAATTTGGCCGTGGAAACAACTTTTATGAACTGTCAAACTTTTTATATTATATATTATTATTTTGAAAGAGGGTATTTCTAAAAAAAAAAATTGTATAAAGTACAGGTACGCCGATGAGTATCGCTTTGACTTGAGTTTTCAGAGTTTTAAGCACAGAATACAACTCAAATTACGCCCTGAGCCGAAGTTGGTTAAAGGTCTTAAAATAACATTCAAATAATTCAAAATACATCTGAATGTGCGAATAATGTACTACTGGGTTTATTGGTGAAAATTACTTGTGTGTTTGAACGGCTTGGAGGCCTGAGCCATAGATGCCTGTAGGCCTTAAATAATTGAAGACCTGAATTGCAAAACAACAGAAGTCCACCGGAGTACTTTTCTCAGGAGGAACAAAAACAGTCCAAGGTCTTGGTATGTTATTCTATTCAGCTGAAATTATTTTGTATTAGAAAGGGTTTTTGAGTTGGGATTAAGATGTAATATTTATGTAAGTGGATAACCCTTGGAACATAGATACCAACGAACAGAAAAATGCAAACACGAAGAAAGTGGACTTCGGATGTTTTGCAATTCAGGATTTCAATTTCAATTTCAATTGACCGGCTTGTTACGTGAGCGTCCAGGGTAAGGTGAACTGATGGTGTTTTGTCATTACATTCCTTTGAATGGGTATTACGCTGGCGCCCCAAATATTTTTTATAATGAATCCAAACAACTATTCAATGAGTTTCTACTGTAGATCGAATGTAAGACCCCTTGCTTATAAGCGTAAGCATTCATCTAGAAGGGACAGAGATCTAAAACTAACACCATTTAATAAAAGAGTGTGAGAAAATGAAGGCTATCTACTTTTAAGCACTTGTCTGTTTACGTAAATTTGATTCCACGAGGGTCAACTGCTTTCTTTCGTATGTCAACTTTGGTCAACTTTATTTTTATATGGGCCAGTCTACTAACTTTGGACTTCGTCTCCTCCTTTAGCTGTTAAGTGCTAAAATCCACACCCATGCCCCTGCCGGGACTCGAACCCGGGACCTTCGAGCCGATGGCCTACCGCCGCAGACCGCTCAGCCATCCGGCCGGCTTCTTTAGTATGTATTTGCAGTTGTCTTTCGTATACAGTTACTCTAAAAAGTATTCAACTGACTATAACCACAACACACTATGACCTCAGATTATACATCTGGACTTTTGTTTCCCTCTACTGTTTCTCTTCAATTATCAATGGCGTTTCTTTTTTGTTTACTTTGAACCGACAACTATAATATACATTTAGGTACATATCTTCGAGTATTCGCTCTTTTTGTACTTGTTATGCATCCACTTTTGTCCTTACTGTCGTTAGTTGAATACTTTTTTGAGCCACTGTATTTGTTTAGATAGATGAAGAAAAATGTGTACATGTCTTTTGAAGACTTACAGAGAAATGGAAACTTTTATACAACATACGAGAGAAACAAGAAACTTCTTTATTTATCTGTGTTTCAAACAACCAAACGTAGAAACTTCTTCTTTAGTGCCAATACTGCCGTTTATCTTCACCTACGCGTATTTTATAAATTGCGATTGTATTTAACCGATTAATGAATCACGGTGTTTACGTAATGGACTGTATGTAAGTGTCTATAACATGGGTGAGTTAATGGTGTCTAGTTCTTGAAGCGTTGGGGGAGAGTCCTCAAAGGAAGTTGGAAAAGGATAAAATGGATGGAGATTGTAATGACGGTCTATTGAATACAAGTCGTTAAGAGAACCATTTTTGGAGACCAATGTCTGGATCGAATCCTTGGATTTCTTAACAAACGACATAGTCTTGACGTTCGAAAGAAAAGCTCCGCATGGTTCCTCGTACGGAACTGCCAGTAGCCCTGTCACTGTGCAAATGTATTAGGTGGCTCCCTTGTTCTATGTAGGACGAGCATACCGCGTATCGAATGCTGTAACAACAGCGACTGGGTCGCTTCAGAAATCAAATGTCGTTATTCATTTGGCCAGCTTTTTTCTTTTTCATGTCGAGTCTTAAGTGAAATTAACCCTACGCAGCAGTAACTATCAAACTTTGTCGTTCATTATATTTTATTTTTTATAACTACTTTCTTATTTTTGTTGAATTTAATTAAAACTTTACTTTCTCTGCTTAGGCTCAGACACTTCGTTATTATATGAACAAATTTACTTCGTTATTATATTTACAATGAAAACGATGGCAGCTGCCTGGTTTTAAGGTACTATTCCGACATTTACCTGGTGTAAAAGAGAAAAATCTTAGAATGGATAGTCCTAGTATACATTAATAATAAAAGGAGCACTCGTCTTCTCCCAGTTCGAACACAACCTTTCTTGCCTGTCCAAATTGAGCTTTATTTTTTTAGAAAGAAAAAAAAATAATAATAGTTTTAATTGATCCAGGAATTCTGAGTGAACTCCCAGTACCCACAATCGTAAATCCGGACTATATTTTCAGTAATTTGCAGTATATGCGTATATAGTAGACGCTCTTTTATCCAGCACGGTCGGGATCGCGGCCATGCCGGATAACCGATTTTGCCGGATAATCGAATGTCTATAGTGTTAAACTTTTAATGACTACAAAGCAGGAAATGCTAAACTTAAGTGAACACTGACAGTCACAATAAACACTACGCAAACGTAAACACGGTTACAAGATTCGTAAACATCACTGTATAACTGAGTGCGACACAGACGAACAGCAGATGACAAAGAAAATGGCGGTTATAGCCCAGCGCAGTGGTGTGACGTTGCGGACAAGGTCAGTGAGCGCCCGAGCACAACGGGAAAAAGCCAAATGCGAGTGGCTCGACCAATGCCGGATAATAGAGCGTGCCGGTTCGTGCCATGTGGACTTCGTGGTGAACAAACACCGTATGCGTGGGTTTTCTCGGGGATCTCCTGTTTACTCTCACTTTCTTCATTCTTCCATCTTCGTCATCATCCATTTGGTCTGAGTCAAAGTTGCCTAAAAGCCTTACCATTAAAGTTAAATTCAAACAACTTTAATTGAATCAGTATGTTGTTCACATCATGTATGGTTGTAAATATAAGTTCTTGAAATACACCCACATCTCACACCAACAACCTATTTAGTTCCAGAGGGTCGTAAGTCGAAGATCAACGTTTGTAGATGCGGGTCGTTCAAAATAAATTGCATGAAAAAAGATTGCGAAATTTCACTTTGGACGTAAGTACGAAGCAAATGTACGTTATGACGGGGTATGGTGCCAATTCCAAACTGACGTAAGTGCGAACGACATGAGCTGGGATTGAACTGACGATCCCAAGCACCGGAGGGAACGCTCTACCACTGAGCCACGGCGATCCCAATCTTTGTTTAAACTCCGAAACGTCTCATGTTAGTTCATGTTCGTTTTAACATCACATTTGTCACATCAGTTTAAAGATATTTCTTCCGCAAAATGGATGGTTGAAAATAAATTGAAAAATCATCATGCAGGAGATTTCAATGTTTATGGTTCTTACATCGAGTGATGAAACTAAGGTTCAAATTCAGATTTAGTTTTGCTTGTGTTTTCTATATAGAGTGCAGGAAAACAAAAATAATAGCTAAAGTCGAAGGATTAGCTTTCGATCCTAACTACCCAATCAATAAAGCATTTTATACTTTGAATGATGCAAACTAGATACATAATGTAGTTACGAAGTAGATACATTTATTTTGTAGGAGGAAGGATACAACACTTGCATTCATCTGCAGAATCACCCGTTCACCCCCACCCAGAATCCTTTATCCTTGGTTGGGAAATGAAATGTGATGCATTACGGTGTTAGCAGAAGGACACACCGTCTTAGCTTAATGAAATCTTGCTGACGGAGAACGGGAGAAAAGAGAGTCTGTCGTGGGATTTCTGTGAAAGGTGATGGAGAGAGTGAGTTGAGATTCTAGCCAAAACACAACCACCGGGTGGTTCTTGCTGCTGCCGACACTCCCCTCTTCCTTACCATTAGATGGTTTTCGGATTAGTTCTTTCAATTATTCATAGAAGTCGCTCAAAGAGAAAGAGAGAATGAGAGAGAAATTGGTCAGCTGGTAGCTTTCAGGGCAATATCTTTTTGACGGGCCTAATAACGGAAAGAAAGGGAATGCATGAACCTCTTTCCCTCGGTTCAGCCCTACTACTACCACCAATTTCTACATCAAATGAAAATGGATTTTTGAGATAAATTGCTGGATGGCAGGAAAATGTGCTTTAAATCAGGAAGTTACGCTATGAAATCTTCTAATCAAGAGTTTCTTGGTTTGATTTCCAGTAAAGGCGATAAGAAAACGTACTGCATATCATTCAAAGTTGTGATTGCTCCGTACCTGACTTTATATAAGTGAGAAGCGTTTTTCACTCTGCGTCTATGACCAAAACATTGAAAAATTCGAGGGTATTATGGTTATTATCGATAACAAAGTAACCAAGAAGAATAGGTCTAAGGGCTGATTTACATGCGCGCTTCTGTTGTGCTTTGCTTGCGATTAGAGTGAGTAGTAGCCAATTGAAGCACGTGTTTTGTTACGTAACACCTACAACACGCAATAAAACGCGTGTTTCAATTGGATACTCACCCAAATCGCAAGCAACGCAATCTTTCATGAAATCCAGCCCTAAGAGAAAAGTACGTGAAACTAAAACAATTACGGTGATACTTTTATATTAAGAAAATCTGCTTTATATTTCCCAACATTTCGACAAAAGAACTTATTTTTGTCACTCGTTTCATTTTAAGTTTGACCAGTTAAGGTGATTATTATAAACACTAATCTGTTTCAGTCATTACTGCATTGTTCTGTAGATGTAGGTAATTAAAGAGTGCAAATGTTAAATGTTCTAAGTGCCAAATTAAAATTTTTATACGAGAATCACAAAACTGAATAGATTTGGCATCCGATAACGTATTCCATTCAACATAATGTGATTAGTTTCACCTCATCCTGCTTATTTTGTCATTTAGAACAAGGATGGGGACATGCGGGTGGGCACACCGAACATTCTTGAGGACAAAGGTGTTTTTTTTTTTTTTTTTTTTTAGCAATGGCACTTGGAACGTTTGGCATTCCCATTCTTCAATTATTCTTGAATTCAAGGAATTTTTTGTGTGTAATTGAAGAATGCTGGATGTCAAGACATGATTTTGTAGTGTTAGTAACAGAATTTCGTGAACTCGAGTGGAATATTTCTTTCCTGAGTGTTGCTATTATGTGTTATCAATATTACGTACAGTATATTAAGTCCTATAAGTCCCATTGAATAGTTCACACACGTAATTATAACATTATTTTCTTCACTTTTTGTAAATAAGTACACAAACAAAAGTTGTTTCAACATCATTAAATCACGTTACTCTTACTCAAATTGTTACCAACTATCAAACACATGCCTTGTACTCTACACCTACTAGCTTTCAACGTAAAACTTGCACATTCTGATGAAGAATTATCAGCAAACAAACAGTTTAACAGTCACATAAGACATTCTAGAGTAGTAGTAATATTTGTGCCATGTTAGCTGTGTTCTATCAGTTTGGCCACTTATGTCGAGTACATCTCCAACTACAGTAACGTATAAGAAACTGTTAATACTTAAAATGAATGTATATAAAATAAAATAAAAGTCTACAAGCCGAGAAAACTATTTCTTTTTTCATATATAATAGAGGCATAATTTCTGAGTTGAGCTCTTACTGCTTCAGTTGGAGTTCAGACTAATCTAATCTAACATGACTCAACAACATCACCATGTATTGGAATTTAATTTAATTCATTTATGGCCTTTAGGCATCTTTGGTTTACGGCGGGATAGAGAGGGGGAGAGAATGGAGAAGAGACCTACATGGCCTTACTTAACGTACCAGCCCAGCATTCGCCTGGTGAAACTGAAAGAAACCCGGGAAAACATCAGTCAGGTTGGTTAGTCGTGGGGTTCGAACCTACGGGCTGATCCAAAGTCCGCGACGTTACCTCCTGGACCACGAGGGCTCGGTACCCATTCATTAGAGTTGAGAGATATAATCGTTCTTATTCTTCCTCTTGAATTGTAAAGCGTTGATTCCTGTGGTTTATATATTAAGTTCTCGTAATTTATCACTTTATTAGCAAAAACATTTTACTGGGTAAATTCGTGATCTAAATTAAGATGATTAGACAAATTTCAATATAAGAAGTGTACCCCATTCCTACGAAAAATGGTAAAAAAGCGTTTCTACAACAGATACGGAAACGAATGGGAAGAACGAAAATAAATCCACAACGGCAGTATTTTTTCTCTAATTGTTTGAAAAGGGATGTTGTTTGGATACTTTTTCCCGTTTTCAATCTGTTCCATTCCTTTAAAAGGACTATTTGGTTGTCCTTCTTGAATGGATGAAATGGAGAAGGAAGAAAACTGTTCGACATTCACTCAATTGGCTCTATGAATCACTTTTCCCCTTCTTCGGAAAAGAAATTGAGATGGGGGAATTGGGGAGAAAAACTTGTGAAAAAACGACGACAACCTTCCTCTTCTTTTTTTTAAAAAAAAAGTATAGAAGGAAAAAGTGAGTGAAAATTGACTTTTCGAGGATCTTTTTCCAATCCACTGAACAGGAAATTCTACCGCACACAGTCAATAGAGTTCGCCTCTATACCATCTCTCTTTTACTCACTCTCTGTTCGGTCGCCTGCTTTTGTACGAGTTCTTGATCGCCTTCCCTTTGGTTGTTCAAGCACCCCCTCTACTCCCCCGTTCTCTCTTTCTCTCTCTCTCTTCACTTTCAACCCATCCCGTGCCTTCCTTTCCAATGCCACTGCGATGGTTTTCGAAGCTGATCGGAAACGGGAAAAGGATGGCTTTTCGGTAGTGGGAGGATGAGGAACCAAGAGAAAGAGAGAGAGAGAGAGAGAGTCCCTTGGGGGCACGGGACCAAACTCGAAGATTTTCTGGATCACAGCCTGATTCAGTCGACCACCTGTTGCCGCCCGATCTGAAAGGGAAAGTGAACGAGAGGAAAACGATATAAAAAATACAAAAAAGGAGAAAAAACCTAGTTTGAGTCTACAGGTGTCTCTGAAAATGGAAACCAATACAGATTTTAGAAACCTGGAAAATTGCGTTCTTTATCATTAGAAGTGTTGTAATGTTGGTGACTAAAAGGAAAAATTTAAATACTATAAAATCTTAGTATTAAATTCATTTCTTCATATAATAGAAAAGCGATTAACATTTTATTCTTATTGACAAATTACCAACAGGTTCTCAGCATTTATTGGTAAGATCTAAACGGTTCAAGGAGAGACATCGCATGATGTAATTACTGTAGTGCAATCTAGAAAGATCTCCATGGTGTAGTAGTTACGGTCTCAGGTTTCAGGTTGACAATGGGATGCACGTAGGTTCGAGTTTTGCAGCCGACCATGTTGACTGTAATTTTCCTGGCTTCTCCTCAGTTTCATCGCTATTGTACCTAGATAAAAGTCTTGTGCATTGCATTCACTTTCTCTGCCCAGTAAAGACTGCTTGTCGATTGACATCATCCGTCAGACGTCTTAGGCCATAGCTGGCTGTCTGGCCCATAAATGCATGTTAATTAAAGTTAGCCTGACGTCACTTTGTCTACAGGCTTAAAGCGGAAACGTAGCTAATTCGTAAACCCAAATTTTGTTTATATAATGCAGCAGAATGTAAATTGTTCAACAGATACCATTTTGGGTTGTTATGAAGTGGATCTGGTGGGAATAAAAAGTAGCAAAAGATCCCTGTGAAGGAAAAGATACCTACAAATAGCCATTTCCGAGGTCGAATGGATGCGAAACCTGATAAAGTCCTTTTTTCTGACTGACACTTTTGTTTTCTATTTTATTTCATAGTCTCATTGGGCAAATGTAGTAATGCTATCTTCAATAGAAGTCTAGACCTCGTTTCCTCTATTTCTTTCTCCGAGTTGTGTGTTTCAGGGAAGAATCGATTTGAATTTGCATTTAGTTTTTGAGGCCTTTAGGTAACTTCTGGTTTATGTCAAATGGATGATGATGGGATCAATTGGTGGAATGAAGAAAGTGGGAGAAAACGGTAGAAACCAGGGAGAACCCACGCACACGGTGTTTGTCCATCACAGCCCACATGGCACGAGCGATCCAACCGACAATCCCAAGCACCAGAGGTGAGCGCTCTACCATTGAGCAACTATGGTTCTAGTATAATCTCAAGTTTGGCAAAAATAGCGGTTGCAATGGTGAGTAAAGAAATACTTGTAAAATAAAGCAAGCTGTATGACTCAGCAGCGTTCTAGCCTGTTGATTCAAGAGGACTAGCGTTTTAATTTTGAGACCAATCCTTTTGATTGAACTCTTTCCTTGTTTCACCCAGTAATACCAGGCGAATGAAGGAATGGGTCAAGTTGCGAACAAGGCCCGTGCCACTGCATTATCCAGTTTCCTTACCAGCGAAGTAAAGTGCTTGAAGAAGTCGATCATCCGTGCTAATTCCTTTAACGAATATGGTGTTTCTACATGTCATTTTGGTGTATGTCCTTAGTTTAGTGTTCAGTAAGTTATTTAAGGCATGTTTTGCCGGTTTAGATTTATACAAATATTAATATAACTATGTTCCAATCTACTAGCATTATCAAAATATTTTCGACTAGAAGTTTCTTAAACGAACGTAGGCCTATATGGACCTCTAACGAAATTCCAGCTATTAAAAAAAAAAAAAAGGTCTACTCGCATCCCACATAAATTTTCACTGTTTTCTAAACGACTCCTTTCCTTTTATTATGTTTCGGCACTTAAATTTGGTTTTTGGTCCTGAAAGAGTAAAACCGATGTACTGTACGAAGTTGTTTTAAAAAAATTTTGCAAAATAGTATTTCCTGAATACGTTTTTCTTCACTCACACCAGGCAAATGGCGGGATGGTATCTATAAAACTAAGCCCTAGCCGAATACATTCCAGCATTCTCTCCGCCATCCTATCTCGGTCTGACAAGTAACACTATTTCAAAACACTCAGATCTAGAAGAGATATACATATTTAAAATTAGCATAAAAAACTGAGTTTGTGTGTAAAATATTAGGTACCATTGGCCAGTGGTTGAAGAGAAATTGATGATACAATAGTCACATTCTTCTCTGTGGAGGGTGATATAAAACTTTTGAAATACCATTATATTTTTTAATTGCTGAAATAAATGAAAAGTAAATACACAGTAATGGGTACTGGGTGGAAGGCGCTTCCTTATGGAGGGTATATTCTTCATGGCCGCCATCTTGAAGTTCGCCAAATTGAATCTCGATTGATTTTCTAGGTAAAATAGGTGTTTCCAGGTAAAATAGTAATTCAAGGCAAAATAGGTGTTTCCAGGCTATTGTAGCATTACCCCAAGCGTCACATACTCTTATCTATCACATTATTACATTTATATCAAAACTTACTTCAGAAACGTATTTTTCGTAAAATTCTAGCCCAGAATGACATATTACACGACCCCCTTCCCATTTAAGAAAATCAATCGAGATTCAATATGGCGGACTTCAAGATGGCGTCCACGAAGAATATACCTTCCACAAGGAAGCTCCTTCCACTCAGTACCCATTACTGCGTATTTGCTTTCCATTTCTTTAAACAGTTAAAACATAAAGTGGTATTTCCACACTTTTACATCACTATCCACAGAGAAGAATTTTACTATTGTATCCCATAGTGCTGTTAGCGCCCATACAATTCATTTTATCTTATCTTTACTATTGTATCATCAATTTCTTTTCAACCACTGGCCAATGGCACCTAATATTTTACACACAAACTCAGTTTCTTACGTTGATTTTAAATGTGAATATCCCTTCTAGATCTGAGTATTCACTTGAAACAGTGTTACTTGTGAGCCTGCGATGTCTCAAGACCATAATTAAATTCAAATTCAAATTCCCTTAATAATCATTCAGACCTTGAATAATAGCATGCAACTGGTAAAAAGGGAAATTAGCGACAGATTCTCAGATACGTTTTGACTTGTAGTTTTGCCATTTTGGAGGACGGGAGAGGCTACTGCATTAAGATACTCCAAGGCAACGAATAGAAAGTTTTAGTAAATTTTTTGATTTTCAGCAAATTTGCGCTACAGCAAGTGAATTGCAAATTGGGAAGGAAATTTTATGCACTTACATGTTAGATTCAAACTGAAGCAAATTATAACTAGTGCAACCAGAAACAATATTAGTATAATGCAGAGAAATTCAACTATTTTTCACTATTAACACTGTTACATCTTTCGTGTTATGACGGAGAAATGAAGAAACAAATAATTGGAAGATGAGACATTCGTTGCTTTAGTGAAAAAAAGTCTGATATGCATAATCTAACCATATAACACCCTAATTGCTAGAAATGGACATTCCCTGTTTTCTCCAGACATCCTTCAGTTGAAACAGAGACAATTTTGGTTGAAATCTGACTTCCTCCAAATTTATAGGAAATGTATTATCCAGAATGTGTGTAATAAGATTTGTCTACTGTTGTTACAAGAAATAAAATAAATCAGAGAACCCTGTAAAATTTTCTTTAAGGATAATATATTCATATCTCCCATAAGTGCTAATAAGCAGTGTCTGTTAGCTAACATTTCACATCGTGATTTTTCCCATAGTTTTTATTAAAATAATCGAAATAACTCATTATTGTAGTAAAGTACAACGGAAATACATACCAACCAATGGCGGTCACTTTACCAATATTATATTTAAATAATTAACGTTAAAAACAGGATAGAGCATATGGTTTAAAACAGTTCAAATTAGTACAGTGATATTTCCAAAGACTTTTGCTACAAGAGTGACAAATATTCAACTTATTGTACGTAAAAGTTCAAAAAACTATGTTTTCTATAGTTTTTACTGAAATTCCAAATCTAGTTTTCTTCAGTAGAATCAAATACCTTTCAAAATTCAAATAATATGACACTTGCATAATGTTGCCATTTAAGAAGATTAAACGTTTTTCCAAAGAATGGTGCATCACGATCAAATTGACCACAATGATGTACAAATCAGTTCTCTTCTACTGTGTGTGAATTGGTGGAGGAAATCTCAAACGTTTAATTCAGTAACTTAAAACGTCACTAACGATTTTTAAATTTATAGAATGTACCAGTTAAAAACTCGATATATCGGAAAGTATTCATTGAATATCTAAACAAGTAGTATTTTATAAATAGAATCAGCGGAGCTTTCAAGTGATGTACATGTATCAGTTGACCCATGTTGCCCTCTCCGGAAAAAGAAGGTTTTGCCTCTAGACCACAGCTAGTAAAGATTCGCGCTTCATGTTGATCACAACGAAGCTTCATGATGTCGCTTCTACTGCATAATGGGTAGTTGAGAGTATTCATAAGGTGTAATAGGTAAAATATTACCTCGTTTGATAATTTCCTATGTATAATAAGTAAAATTTTGAAATGCTGTTTCTTCGAAAGTATTCGGTGAAATTCCAAAATAATCATTTTTGTAAATAGAATGAATGAATCTTTTAAATTATGTGTTATTTTACCCATGTTGCTATTTGAGAAAATGTAATGTTTTGCCACTAGATCGCAGGAAATGGGACAGCACACTTAAATTTGTCATAATAATTCGTTACCCTCAAAACTACAGCTGACGTGCTTCAGAATTATTCAAACAATGTAATAGATTACAAAATAAGTGGGGTTGGAAACTTTTCGTTTCACCACCCTGTATATATATATATATATGAGTCGCCGTGGCTCAGACGGTAGCGCGTATGACTATGAATCGGGCGGCCCGGGTTCAAATACCGGCCAGGACAATGGAGACTTTTCTCGCAGTGTTCCCATGCTTGGCACCAGGGGCGGCGTTTGGGGGTGGCAACTGGGACAACCGCCCCAGGCCCCGCGCTTAGGGAGGCCCCGCGTTCCG
>JAGDQP010010647.1:5656-47649 GCA_022664845.1 Lepisma saccharinum
ATATATATATATATATATATATATATATATATATATATATATATAGACTGTCAATAGATGTTTCCCAGTTGACAAATCTGTTATATTGTAATGATACTTCGGAAATTTATTACGTATAGAGCAACGTATGTTTCTAGATATTCACTTTCACCACCAGCGCAGTAGTATAGCCACCTGGGGCCCAGAAATTTGAAGAAAAGTTATTTTCTATAGGGTAATTTTCGAAAAATTCCCTTCTCCCTATCTTACGTCACAGCACCAAGTGAGTGGAATCATTGGAAAGCCCATTCTATTTCAAACAAAACGAGATATGAATCGTTAGTTTGTGACAATTAGTGTATGAGTACTTTTGTGTATGTTTATATTTCCGTCAAAAAATTGCGAGGCCTAAAGTTTTAGGGGTCTAGGGAGAAATCACTGCGGGATTTTAGGGGACTTTTGGGAAAATACATATCTAACTGTGTTCTAACAACTGGCGGAAGTTCAGCTTGTCACTAATTTTTCCCGAAATTTGACCATTTTGCAACTTCATTTCCCGGGCTAATATTAAGAAGAAACGGTTGTTAAGGAAAGGGTACATATATAATTGACATGCACATTTTAATAAAATAGGCAAAGACAATGTACTGGGTTTTCTTGGGGTTCTTCCGTTTCCTGCCACTATCTTCATTCCACTAATTCATCCTATCATCAACCATCCGGCCTGAGCCAAAACTACATAAACGCCTTAAAAATTAAATTAAAAAATTCAAATTTAATAAATTATGATCTTGTGTATGTTCTAAAGATTAAAAACATTTCTGACCAAATATGCAGAGAAGAGTTTATTTACGTTTGTGAAATTAGCTCCCCACCAAAACCGAATTACGTTTTTACTTGTCCCAATCGTAAGGGAGTCCTTAAGGATGAATAGAGAGTACATTATTTTCATTATGGAGTAAGCGATAAGCTGGTGACGGCGCCAGCAAATGTTGTGGGCTAACTCCACACAGCCACCATCCATCTATACAATTTCTGGTCGTTGTTGCGTCCAATCGTTAGGGAGTTCATAGGGAGTATTTTATTTTTGTTACGGAGTGAACGATAGCTTGGTGACGGCGCCAGCATATATGGTGAAAGTGTGAAGTTATCCGCCCACCAAGGAACCCAAATTTTATAATTTTGGCCGTAGTTGAGTCCAATCGTTAGGGAGTTCATAGGGAGTACATTATTTTCGTTAGGGAGTAAATGATAACTTGGTGACGGCGCCAGCAAGTATGGCGGATGTGTGAAGTTAACCCCCTAAAGGACCCAAACTATACAATTTTTGACCGTTGTTGCGTCCAATCGTTAGAGAGGAATAGGAATCTCATTATTTTCATTAGAGTGTGAATAATAACTTGGTGCCGGCGCCAACAAATACGGCGGATGTGTGAAGTTAGATCCCAACATTTGCTTGCGCCGTCACCAAGTTCACTCCCTAACGAAAATAATGTACTCTGTATTCTCTTCCCTATCGGTTGGACGCAACAACGGCGAAAAATTGTAAAATTTTGGCTCCTTGGGCGGGGGTGGGGGGAGTAACCTTACACTTTCGCCATATTTACTGGCGCCGTCACCAAGCTGTCATTCACTCTCTAAAGAAAACAATGTACTCCATATTCCTCCCTATGAACTCCCTAACGATTGGACGCATAAAACGGCCAAAAATTGTATAGTTTGGGTTACCTGGGGGAGGGAGGGCAACTTCACACATACACCATACTTGCTATTGCCGTCACCAAGTTAACATTCACTTCCTAACGCAAGTAATGTACTCCTTATTCCTCCCTATGAATACTCTATAGTTGTCACGGGATAAGAACCGGTGTGGCTCCATCTAGAAGAGATGGAGCGGGGGTTCAGCGGAGGCAACAGCGGGGTTGCATTCTATTGTGTTACGCTGCCAGCAGCCAATGGTAGGGACGTCTAGTGCTGATTGTCCGTGATTGTACTTTGTTGTTTTTCTAAATAAATAGGATATAAATAGAAAGGGTCGTCCCCCATTCAAAAGATCCATATATGATATTAAGGCCAGGAGAACATTCTGGACGCCTGGCAAAAGCCCGCAACCCCAGAAGTCTCAGACTGATGGAACACAGGAGCTTTGTGAAATGCCGGAACTCCGGCAATCCAAGAATCTCTAGGGACATGCCTACCCCAAGGCAAGGAGAGCGAATATCTGCTCCTGATGCACGTCCTAGAAAGTGCATAACTTGTCTTGTGCTATGGATGCAAAGAGGCAGGGGTGGAATGCGGGTCCCTAAATAATAAGAAAATGTCCGTGATTGCACACAGTTTCTTACGTCGTGGCGACTGTAACGATTGGACGCAACAACGACCAAAATTTGTATACCTGGGGAACCGTGTGAATGTAGCTCCCAACATTTGCAGGCGCCGTCACCAGCTTATTGCTTACTCCCTAACGAAAATAATGTACCCCCTATTTCTTCCTATGAGCTCCCAAACGATTGGACGCAGCAACGGCCAAAAATTGTAAAATTTTGGCTCCTTTGGGGTGGGGGGTAACTTCAGACTTTCATCATATTTGCTGGCGCCGTCACCAAGCTATCTTTCACTCTCTAACGAAAATAATGTACTTCCTATTCCTCCCTATGAACACCCTAGCGATTGGACGCAGCAACGGCCAAAAATTGCATAGATTTGGTCCCTTGGGGAGGGGCTAACTTCACACATCCGCCATACTTGCTGGCGCCGTCACCAAGTTATCATTCACTCCCTAACGATAATTATGTACTACCAATGAACTCCTTACGATTGTACGCAACAGTGACCAGAAATTGTATAGGTGTGGTGGGGGCTGTGTGAAGTTAGCCCCCCATCATTTGCTGGAGCCGTCACCTACTTATCGCTTACTCCTTAACGAAAATAATGTAAAGTTCAAGTCAAAACAAAACGACCCTGACGCCATATGACTCATATAGGATTTAATGTCGTCAAGTTTTGATCGCGACAATGCTCCCTATTTCTTTCTAACAGGAACTCCATAACGATTGGGATAAGTTAAAGCTTAATGCTGTTTGTGTGGGGGCTAACTTCGCAGACGTGGTTTATTTTCAATGAGAGTAGACAGACATCACATAAGCCGATGCTAGCAGTTATTTGTTTTGCCTTTAGAAGGAAATCTGGTTATAAAAAAACTTTGCGCTCATATACCCCCTCTTTACCCTATACATTTTATTTTAAAGTGACCACTTTTCCCTTGACAAGTGATTCACAGTAAGTGTTCCGCTTGACCTCTTCGTTACTAGCATTGACTTATCGGAGGTCCAATCAATGTGTCTTCATTTTTCACAACCTTATTCTCTTTGCTCTTCGTTGGTTGGAAAATAATAATCTCTGCTTTGAGTGACAGTGACTGTAAACCACTACTGCAGCGACGTTGCAAATTTATTTCTGTGTTGAAAAATAAGTTTAGTACGGAGCGAGAAAATGAGCTGGCGTCTTAATCATCGAACTATCAGTCAAGTCTATGACTCAGTGTGCTGACAAACATCGCTGGTGCGGAAGTAGTTCAGTTGTCTAGTGATTTAAACAGTGTAGTTGATTAGATGCAGAGGTTAAATGGGCTACGCATAAACAGGTATGTTCATATGCTTGACACATTCTTTTTGTTCTTCCATGTTATTTTTTATGTTGATTCTGATGTCATTTCCTAAGTACTTAAAAGGATCAGAATTTTAAAAATGTTGTTTCGGTTTCCGAATAGTAGGTCCCTAAATGGTTGTTCGGTACGGAACAAGCGGTTGGCATGGGAGCCAAGAACGAACGTTATCAAGAGACACGCTTTTTCCGTGAAAATAATTTAATTTCCCCCCACTACATTTGTTTTAATTGTACGATCGATGTTCCAACTTGCAACTATCATGCATACTTCATCTGTAGAGTTTGGGACGAAAATAGTCGTACACTTACCATGGCTGCATGTATTCTATAGAAGAACTGTCTCATAGTTTGGTTTAATTAAGCTTCGTGGATATTTATTATATTTATTTATTTATTGAACGCAACTTATTAATTACCTGATTGTGGTGTTAACATACACATACGACACAGCCACATTTCTGAAGGATGACGCCCCTTGGCGAACAATTATCCTGGGAAAGGGATAGAGAAGACGATGTTCTCGCGGGATTAATTTTCCGAACTGGGTGACATGTAAGGAAGGCTTATGCGAATCCCGTGTGCAATAAAAAAATACCGAATCTGACTTACCTAACCATTTGTCACTAATTTATTACATTTTCTAGTGTGTATATACATAAGAACTGTAGAACCACGGCAGGATTCGATCCCAGGTCCTCCGGATCAACATCCCCGTATGCTAACAATTAAACTAAGTTAGAAACACTCAGTAAGGATCTAGGTCCCTTTATATTATACGAAAGCTAGTTGTTTTCCTTATAATACACAAGAAAAAATAAAAACACCAAACCTAGATTGAAAATACTACATAGAGAAGGGCCTTTGTCTAGTTTCGTGAGTGTACAACCTATTTTACGTGTCGCCCTCCTTTTGATAAATGCTGTAAGCTCCATTCCCTCGGAACGTGTACATAGGCCTACATGCATTTTCTTATGCAAGTTTTGTACTTTTGATCTACATATAGTTTTATACTTTGCTTCGGAAGCTTGCGCCCCCTTGCAAGTCTTTCACGCTCCCGATTGATTCATTGAATTGTTATTAACGTCTTAAATGTGCTGGTAAACTTCTAAGGACGGGATGGGAAGGGCGTAAGCCATAGTGCTGTTACCGCCCATGCAATACATTTTATCTTATCTAAGAACGGGACCTACAGTTTAACGTGGGCTCTAAACCACTTGTGTCCCACTTGGAATCGAACTCGAGATCCCTTGATTACAAGGCAGCGAGCGTTACTAATCACCCACAGGACACTTCACGCTCTCGAGGTTGCAAACCTACCCAATAGTGACGGGTTCATACTTTGTACCTGTGTGTTTCCTCTGTGATGTATCCGCGGCTAGGCCTCTTTTATGCACAAACAGCGCCTTCTCTAAAACAATAGAAGCAAATGAGTAGGTTTATTCAAATGTTGCCTCATTTCTTGCGGTTGCGTTCTCAAACAGCCGTCACTCATCTGCAAAATGCGAGAAGCTAAAACAATGCATATGTTTATAAACTACCCCTCCTCCAATAAATTTAGTTGCATGAAGCATGTGGAGATCGCTAGTAGAAGTTGGAGAGCGGTCACTTCTCAGGGCGGTAATTGTTCCATTCTAGGTTTTCGGGAGTAGGGAATTGTTATTGAGGTAAAGGGGAAGAATTGATTATGAATTATTGACTTCATAATTATTTCTAACCTGAAGCTGAAATCATATGCGTCAGGAAGGCAGTGACGAGGTCAGAGATAGGGCGCGCATCCCCTCAAGATAAAATACTTTTTCTTATAGCAGTGTTCAACAAGTTATCTCAGAAAAAGTTTCCATTTGTTTCTCGACAAATCTAATCTATCTAGAAATATAAATTTTTGAGGATACCCGTGTCATATTCCATGATAAAACCTAGCAATCTGAGGGGAAATATAATAAATTTAAACTAAAAAATCACTTAGCGGGAAAATATCCCTCTTCTATTCTACCAGAGCTCCCTCACAAAAATTTTATATCCGCCATTAGTGTGTGTGTGTGTGTGTGTGCATTTAATATTGTTCCGCCTTGGGGAAAATCCTGACGACGCCCTTGTTAGGAATATTCTTTAATTTAAGCTTTTTAGAGTAGACCATCGGAAAGTGCATTTTCGATATCTGGGTTGAGGAGTGTTGTTGGGATAATTATATATTTTTTATTTATCCTGTAATTCCAACCTGTCCACGAATCTTCACGCCGAGTTTCAGCTTCTACGCTAAACTGTAGGTCCCGTTCTTAGAACGTAACCTTCATCCCATGGAAGGCAATGGCAAACCACCATCAATTCATCTGGTCCAGGGTACTTAGGGTTAAGATTGCATTCATGCGAACGCAGAGTCGTAGCTAAGGATTTCAGCGCCCGGGGACGAGCACAGGGTTTAGTGCCCCCATCCTATCTCCACTCGAAGTAATTTTATGCAAGTAAAGCATTTATTACGATATCACATGAGTCAATTTAATTCCTTTCGTAAGTTCCCATCGATTAATATTCACAAATGAGGAAGTGACTTGCAGCACTTGAAATAGTATTATTTTCTGATTTATGTTCTTAATATCTTTTTAATAAAAGATAGATAGATATAGATATAGATTCGAGTTTCTCAGGATTTGCTTGTAGTTGTTAGTTGAAACAATAATTTCTTAAGTATGCTGTTTTTTTTTCGTTTTTTAATGTTTAAATTTATAACTAGTTCCGTTATTATTTCAAAAATCTTGCTACCCTAGGTTACATTAAAATAATTCTGAAGCCCTTATAAATTACTAACAACGGTATCTGAACAGGGTCATTACTAAAGGGGATTAGAGAATTCCAATATAAAAAATACAGTACCAACGGAACAATCTTCTTCACTTGTCGCATACATAGAAGGTACTGGCAACACTGCTGATCGACACCTTTTTTTCTGCCTTTCTCCCATCTATTCCCGCGACGTGTCGCAGTGACAAAAAAGTACAAAAGAAAAGTGTTTGCAGCTCAAGCAGCACGCGACATGCATAAAGGCTGCCTTAGATTACATAGCTTTAATCCTATTAAACATTTTCTAAGCAGCATTATTGTTAATAACTAGTAGAATTTGTTTGTGAGTTTAAAAGATTCAGAGAATGGTCCTTTACTTTCATTACCTACTATACAAAACTACCAAATCCACATAGACCTACTAAACACTACCGTATATTCTAGAAATCGCGTGTTTGACTCACAATTCGGAGGTTTTAGATTCATGTCCTGGAACCGGATTTTCCGACTGTTTTCCATAGTAACACCAGGCGAATATCGGAATTGTAGCTTGAAATCAGTTCAGTTGAATTCTCCATTTTGCTTCCACGGAAGGTTTAGGGCTATTACTTCAGTGTAAAGTCCAAAAATGTAGTTTAAATTAAGTGTTGTTCTTCCAACCAGGAGCGAATTGGCCCAGCCCGGAATCCGAGAATTCCCTGGTGGGCCCCGCCGGCCCATTTGTCTTGGAAAGCGTAAACCAATAAAGAGCACTTAATCCACTCTTGCTACTACTAGCAGTGTGAGTGTCTTGCCGGCCCGGCCTTCCAAAAACGTTTGTGAAGTTAGCCTCCCACCCAAAACCAACTAAGATGAAACATATCTCAATCGTTAGGGAGTTTCTAAGGAGGAACAGGGAGTACATTATTTCGTTAGGGAGTAAGAGAGAACCTGGTGACGACGCCAGCAAATATGACGAATGTGTGAAGTTAGCACCCCAGGGGGTTCCAACTATTATATTTCGGGTCTACTTCGTCTGGAATCGTTAGGGAGTTGTTAGGGAGGATTGAGGAGTACATTATTTTCGTTAGGGGAGTGAACGATAACTAGGGAGTGAACATAAATAATGTACTCCCTATTTCTCCCTAACGATTTCAGACAACGTCAACCGGAAATTGAATAGTTGGGAGGCCCTTAGGGGGGGGGGGTAATTTCACACATTCGCCATGTTAGCTAGCGCCGTCGTCAAGTCTCGTTCACTCTAACCAAAAGAATGTACTCCCTATTATTCCCTAACAACTCGTAACATTTGGAGGTAAGGACTATCCAAAATTGAATAAGGTAGGTAGGTGGGGTGGACTGGGAGAAGTTTCCCCAACATTTACTGGCGTTGTCACAAAGTTATCGTTCACTCCCTAAGGAAAATAAAGTACTCCCTTTTCCTCCCTAACAACTTCCTAATGATTGGACGCAACAGCGACCAGAAATTCTATAGGTGGGGAGGCTGTGTGAAGTTATCCTCCCACACATTTGCTGGCGCCGTCACGTGGTTATCGCTTACTCCCTGACGAAAATAATGTGCTCCCTATTCCTCTCCAACAACTGCCTAACGTTTGAGATTGTTACATCTTCATATGTTTTGGGAGAGGGGTTAACTTCACAAATGTCCTCCAAAATTAGCAATTTTGGCACAAAACTTATTATGACCAACATAAGGCAGTGCTGAAGCTATAATCTCAGCAGGTATACTGTAGGGTCTTCACAAATCGCAAGAAGGGGTTGTGTAAAGGTTAATGGTAAGTGCTTTAATACATTCATATCTTTTAAAGCTCCATATTTACTTAATCCTTTGTACATCAGTACTCTTAAGGGCATTTTCAAGGTTTTTTTTTCCGGCTCAATACCATTAAGTGTATTGAAGTCTCTTGAACGGTGTTTTGGGGCCCACGCGTCACAACACTCCGCTATCACGAGGGCTCTTTAGTAGTTCCCATTGGCTAGTCCCTTTCTTTCGTTTACTGGGTGGGCCCTTTGGTTACGAGTCCAAACCTTTCTACAAATGAAGCGTATGCGCGAACAAACGTCTATGCTACATTTTGCGTGTATTGAGAAAAACTGTAAGGAAGTTGAAACTTGTCCGCAGAGCGTGGTGACGCTGTATGATGAAATAGGCTTTTGTTCTATCAATAGAACGTTAAGCGTGCGCTCACTCACGGGAAGAGCATATAACATAGACTTTTGTTCTACGGTTTTTGTGGTGCATTTCTATCCTTAAATTTCTGAATACGGAGGCTATTGTTGCAATGTGCTCAAACCAAGTGCAAATACATATCAAGGTCACATAAGAGACCTCTGTTTCGTAAATAACACCATTTACACAAAAACGTCACATAGACTTTTGTTTGCGCGTACGCCTCAAATGTAGATCTGCCAAGCACTTTAAAGGAAAGATTTTGCAAAAAAAAAAAAAAAAACTGGGGGAGGAATCCACCCGTGACAGTGTTTAACTCAAAGAAACTTGGGTTTATCGGGAATCACCGGTATTTTCCACGGTCTCGAGACGTCCTAAAGCCGCCGAACTTCCTCACCTGCCGGGAATTCCCGATTCAAACTTTTTTAATTTAATTTTTAAGCCTTATACAATTTGGCTTGGCGCAAATGGATGATGATGGGATAATTTTTAATATACAGAATTGGTACAGTGAAGAAAGTGGGAGGAAACTGGAGAACCTCTAGAAAAGGCACTCACACAGTCCACCACAAAACCCACACGGTACGATTCAGGACTTCCGAACGAATGTACGTCGCGGGGTGCCTCGTCTCGGAACAATTAAATTGAATGTTCAGTATTTAAAATTGATCTTTCATTTTCCATACAGAATTTTACCGGCCTTCTGCATCTCAGCCAGTCTGAAATCTGAAAGGACATCAGAGGAACCGGGCTGGGAAGGTAATGGCTCTGTCCTTAATGGAAGATATCATCCCGTTATTCATGTGAACGTTCGCCACTTGACCACTAGTACAAATTTCCTGACAAGTCAGTTACAGTCAGCCATATTAACACCAGTGATGCCCAGGAGTCAGTCTGTTTCTAGGGCTCCTTACAAGTTGTGGATCTAGACCAGGGTTTCTCAACGTGGGGGTCGTGAGTTGTGTGCAAGGGGGGTCTCGAGAGGAGCTGAAAAATAATAACTTTAACTGAAGGTTTTGTAATCTACAACCAATAAATTTCAAGGAAGATATTTTATATTACTTGTTTTTATAATATTTTAAAAAAGCTAACCCCTGTGCGATACGCACGCGCCGTGAACGGTGCATGAGGGATGTGGTTAGCACGAAATCTGAGCCTATTTTAATTTAACCATTTTCAAAACGTCCAGTTCAATTTTTGTGATGCACTTTATAAAGTCATTTTCATTCAAAAGGTTCCCATCCTTGTGCTAAAAACCACTTTTTAATATAGACTCTTTATTTATTCGTGTAACTGAGAAACAGACTGGTAAAAGTGACAGTTTTAAAGATATTTCCATTAAATTTTCTGCAATTGCTCACAAAATCCACTTTTGAAACTGTGAAAACTATTTTCCAAAACAAAATTTTAACCCCCTTTTAGGGTTTCAAACTAAAATGTGAGGTAGATTATGATTGAGACACGCAACAATATTTTAGAGACTTAATAATAATAATAAGTCTCTAATTAAGCAACTGATTAATAAAGCTAGACAAGGAAAAGTGGCCCTCTGAATTAACATTGATTTTTTCATAAGCGAGGTGCACTTTTGAGTTTGCGTCCCCAAAATGGGGATTAAAATTTAGTTTTGAAAAAAAATATTTTCACAATGTCAAAACTTCAGGGTTTTGTAAACAACTGTAGAAACTTACTTGAAAATATCTTAAACTTTCGTTTTTACAGGTCTGTTTCTCAGCTACACGAATAAACCGTGTAGCTACACTATATATATATATATATATATATATATAAACATGCGTGAAATTCGGCTTCGTTTTCGAAATAACAGTTTCCAACTTGGAGCCCAAAGTCGACGCCTAACAATGGGAAGAAAATGAATAATTCTTAACGTCAGAAACGACGCATTGAATGAAAATTTCGTTTGTGGAAATAGGTTTATTTTCTAACTATTTGGTGGATATGAGGAGTGAAAACTCGATGTCAGCGGGTTCTATAAAATCACGAGAAACGTGTTGTCTTATTCAAAGTTAACAACACTGAGGTGCGTGCACTACGTTTATCGGCGCGCGGCCCCCATGCTTAGTCATGCATAAACAAAATTATTTTTTACTTTTAGTACGAATTGTTTTATTTTTTTAAAAAAGAAAAGTATATTTTTAAATTTTTATTACTTGTTTGATCTGCCTCCTATAAATTGAATATAATCGTGTAAAAAGAAGGGAAGCGATCATTTCCTCCTCCTTCGCTGGAACCGGGACATTTAAACGTCCCGAGAATTAATTTTCGGGATACTGGGACGCAGATTTCGATCCCGGTACGGTCTCGAACTTTCTTGGACGAATAGCAACTCAAGGTACATACAAAATCAAGTTTACTAAAGTTTTCTAGAAGGTGAAGGGGCTACATCACCCATGGAAACTTAATTCCTGAAGCGAAATTTAATCATTAATGGAATTGCTAATATTGACATAGAGAAACAACTCTAATATATACTTTCGAGCGAACGTCAGTGGATCTTGCCCTAAGGTAAATACGTTGATACCATCGCATGACCTGGTTTGAACGTCCAGATGGGAATTGCGTTCATTCACCGCAATAGTAAGCAAAGATTTCTTATTTTTAAATATAATTAAGATTACGTACCCATTCATAGAAATGAAGATACTGTGACTGTGCTCATCCGTTGTGGAGAATTCTGGAACTGTTTCTAAACAATCAAGTGTGGAGACAAACAGGATTACTTGCGTGATACAAATGACCTGATACCAATGTTGTACGAAATGCCGGATGACTTGCATAAGCATCTTCTATTGTTGGTTATTTGTCCTTCTTTTCAAGACTCAGGTTATTTGGAAGTTTTTCCGGTTATTGTCTCAAATTTATTAATGTATATAATGATATAAATTGTAATTGCGGAATGCTTCGCGATTCTAGTAAAAAGATTAAGATGATTGCAACAAAATAATACATGTAAGATGTGAAACATGTGAATTAATTGAAAAAATGTAACTTAAGTACAAAGCTGATCTCCAAGCTACAATGGCAGCAATGTTTCTTCGACCTCGTAGGCTCGTAACACTTTTTCATATAGGTATGAAGCATTCCAGATTTCTAAGTAGGGTGCAGAGTGCTACTTGAAAATAATAGTTTAAGATCTTACTAAAACCCCTCCCCATTGAATTTGTAGAAATGAGAAATAAATTAACTTCACTCTCTTACTTAGAATTAAGTTTTCATAGGGTTGGCCTGTGATGGTAGTGCCAAATGTTTAACCCCGATATCGGATGAAGAGTAGACCAAATTTTAAATTCCAACTTTACGAACCCGAGGGTCTGTAGTTCAAATGGGTAGAGTTGGCTTATCAATCAGGAGGACCTGGGAACCTGCTCACCTTGACAGGTTGTTTCCAAGGTTTCTCCTCTGTCATACGAAACAAATATGGTACGTTCAGGCTAGGGTTCTGGCCGACTTCCGCACCCTATCCGGCCTGAGCCAAAGGAAAGGTTGCATTCGTGGTATGGCTGTCTCAATCCTTTTCTCGAAAGTCCTAGCCGAGGGACATCATCGCATAACTACCGTACTGAACGCAACGCATGTTTAATCCCCCCCACCACCATAATCCACGTATCAAGAGTATCCAAAGTTCTGCGAAAGCGTCCGCGTTTCACTCCATACAACAAATACCACTCAGTGTACAACCTTTGTGGTCAAGTATCTGTGGTCGTGCACTTCAGAACATTGAGGGAAGCAGCTTCGAGTTCTACTGCCGAGCATACTGACTGAAGTTTTCCAGGATTTTTTTTGTGTGTGTGTCACCAAGTGAATGTAGCAAATCTAGGCTGCCGTTTTCATTTCCTGCCCTCGGAAGTGGTCGACGAGGGACGTCGTCCCTCGGATGTGACGAGCTTAGCACGCGTGATCCTTCCTTTTGTTGGATGAAACCCATTACTCATTTGGAGCTAAACTCGCCAATCCTTAGCATGTATTTCCCAGCGGGTGACGTAGAAGTTACATTGAATATACGTGTATTGGGTGTGTGAGGAAACGAAGAAGTACTGTTGAGTGGGAGAAACAGACAATAAGAACTAACGCGTTTGATAAGTGTATATCACTACCTTATTGCAAAACATTAATTTCCACCATTCAGAGTTTGTCAGTTGCAGATTGATATAACTAAATTATCTAGATTATATATGCTAACATTTTTCTTCCTTGACAAAGTTCCATATTTACAATATTATCTACATTAATTTGGCTGCAGGAAGTTTCTCCATTCTTACAGGGACGAAACGCCTTTGGAACTTAGACCTTAAGTGCCAGAAATGACTCAGGAATGAAATTGGCAATTTTTTGTTCGTTGATCCACTTTTTAATCGATAATGTCGAGTAATGCTATTTTTACCATTATTTTCTTTTCATGTGTCATATCCTTACCTACGATACAAAATTAATATTATAAGTCCTACCAAGTCCCTGTGGAGTAGTGATAGATCACGGTATTCGGATTAGCAATGAGAAGGCACGCAGGTTCGGATTCAGTTGCCGGTCAGGTTGAAGTTTCAAAGAATTTTCTTCAGTTTCACCATATGAATACTGGTGTGGTACTTAGAATTACCGGTATGGTACCTAAAATTATCTCCCCAGTAAGTGAGCGATGATGACGTCCTCTCTGACGTATGACGAACTTAGACCCTAGTTCAGCCCATAAATACTAGGGCGCATTCATCTTTGCTGATGTCTACAAAATTGAGTTGACGTTGATAGTGCGAAACTGATTATTTTGCCGGGTGTAAGAATGTTCTCACAAATTAATTTTAACTAGAAGTTTACATCCAAGTAAATAGGATAGAACGTAGGGTAGACGAAGGAAAACTCTAAGCGTAAGAGGTTGCAGGTGTTGAAATATATTTTTTAGGCAGGGGATAGAAGGCCTTTGCCCCAAGAAGCCTTACATGTCATAATCAAGTGAGGTTTGACTACCTGAACTACAAATCGTTCTATAGCCGTATTAGAATGCGAAATATTGAAATTTAATAATTTTCTAAAATGGCAGCATGTACTTTAGGACGTTGACCACTCTGATTGAAATTTCTTCTTTCGGATGCAATTATGAGCAAGACATCGTTTATTCCATCTTGATACGACTATTAGAACAGACCTCATAAAAGATAGACTTAGCACGCTTCCCCAATTCTGGCTGCGCTTTTTGTTCAGAGCACGTGATTTTGAATCCATCCGCTAGATAGCTCTGCCATAGACGTCATATTCTATTAAGAGGTCTATGGCAGAGCTACCTAGCGGATGGATTCAAAATCACGTACTCTGAACAAAAACCCATTAGTTTTAGCGCAGCAAGAAATGGGGAACCGTGCTAAGTCTATCTATTATGAGGTCTATGCTATTAGATTCCGAAATATTCAAATGTAAATATTTTTCAAGATGGCTACCGGAAAGTATATGACGTCACATATTTTCCTTATTAGCATAGGTCTATAACGTTCCTGGTGCTAATCTGAGCTGTACTTTCTTTATTCCATCTCCATACGACTACTAAAATGCAAGATATTCAAATTTTATTATTTCACATGATGGTGGTGTGAACTTTGTATGTAGCATATTTTTGCTATTCCTATTGGACATCCTACTTTCAGACACAGTCCTGAGTAAGACATCGTTTGTAACATCTTGATACACCAATTAGAACGTGAAATATTAAAATATAAAGATTTTCAAAATGGCCGCCGTAACTGAGTGACGTCACATTTTTGCTCTTATAAGGTAGCAATTTATCCGGTGCCATTCTAAGCCAAACGTTGTTGATTCCGCACCTCTAGCATCATTTCATTATTTTTCAGAAAATGGAAATAGCGCGTAGGGGACGAGGAGTTCGTTCAGGCGTCCCGGCGCAACCTGTTTTTTTTTTTTTCTAGATCTCTGTGGGAAACACGAATTTGAAGTTTTTTTATGTATATTAGATCACATGATACACATACAAAACACATCGTGTACATGCATTTGTTACCTCGTATGATATCGTTATTACGGATATGACGTCAGATGGAAGCCAAAATGTATGTCACGTGATGCTTTATGGGTAGTTTGATTGGAATCGCATGCTTCATTTATCATACTCATACAATCGCAGTTAATTCACTCTGATAGCTCAGTTAGAACAGTCCTATCAAATGTATATATTCCTCAATATGTGTGTTGAAAGAGGATGTCGTTACTATGGAAACTGTATATCGTTTAACAGTTAGCCTTAACGTGATTTTCTTACATCTTTATATGAAGTTTGGTTGCAATCGGCTTATTGATTCCTACGTAATGGCCGAATATCTATTTAATAATTAAGTCTCGTTACCACTGGAAACTCTAAATAGCTTGACATTCTGATGATGATCAGGTCTTAAGGGTTGAGTCCTATACAGTCATGCCACGTTTGAAGCAAATTAATCTAAACTTCCTCACATGAGGCGCAAATATAAGTTTAAGTAATTGTCTCGTTACCATGGAAATTATAATAATGGGAATGTCGTGGTAAAACACGAGGATTATATACTCTATCAGAATACCGAGTTTAGATGTAATAGACCTAACCGTTCGTGCGAAATTCCGTTATTCTTTGAGTACCGTTACCATGGAAATCACACAATTTTCGTTAATCTTTCACCTTTATATGGGCCAGTCTAGTAACTTTTAACTTCAGCCCGTCACGATAGATCATATACATCTAGTTAAAATCAACACCCATGCCGGGACTCGAACCCGGGACCTTCGAGTCGTTGGCCTAACGCATTAGACCACACGGTTACTCTGCTGACAGTACACGTACGAGAGCTTCGCTTGCTCAGCCAGTTAAATACATGCCTATATCATCAATACTGTAATAGTTGACGAAAAATTGTATACATCAGTTTTTTCAGTCAGAAACTTGATCCATGTTGGTCTAGTATTCTAGGATTAGTTGAAAGTTAAAACACGCACCATTTTTAAACCAATATACAGTGGTTTATATACAATATGCTCAGAAAAAAAAAACTTCGGGGAGGGGGGAATTACTGACATCGAAACAAGTTTAAAAAAATCCTGTAAACATAGATAGAATTCTGCGTAGTTTATAAAATACAACGTTGCCAACTGGGAGCCCAAAAACACGCGACAATGGGATGAAATTGAATAAGTCTGAATAAAGCAGAAACGGTACATGAAATGAAAATATCGTTTGTGAAAGGTATCTTACAACAACATGGTGGATTTCAGAAGTGAAAACGCGATGTCACCGGGTTGGCAGTTTTCTAACCTGATATCATGTTGCATATATTCCCCACTAAGTCGTTTTATTGGATTTGTTGCATACCCTCGCGATCATCAAGAACATATGTTCAGCAGAAGCTAGAATTTGTACTTTTCTCGCAGATGTCCTTCCGTGTTTTATCCATAGTTTGCAGAGTTACGTATGTTGTTTATCGTCATTAGGGCGTGCACCAAATTTCATAAACCGGCGTAGTGCCATTTGCAAATGTTTAAAGCTATACCAGGTTGGCAATACTGACAACCCGATAAAATCGCGTTTTTACTTCTGTTATACGCCATATTATTGTAAGATACTTCTCATAAACGATATTTACATTTTATGTATCGTTTCTGCTTTACTGAGGCTTATTCATTTTCATCCCACCATCGGCGTCGACTTTTGGCTTCCCAGTTGGCAAGGCTGTATCTCCTAAACGACGCAGAATTCGATCCATGATTATGGCAAATTGTTTCCTTGTTTCGATGTCAGCAATCACCCCCTTGAAGTTTGTTACGACCTTCTCTGAGCACCCTGTATAATATACACTACGTTCAAACAAATTCATCTCTGATATATAAAATAAAAAGTAGTTTTCTTCTTCTCAAACTTGTTTTATGAGCCATCAGGAATATGAATAAAAGATTTACTATAGCTATTCCCCTACAGCTATACTTTGTATTATGTTCATTCCAATGTATGCACAAGATATAGCATTTTATTTTTGAATTTCCATAACAGTCTTTTGTTTATGGCAAGTGATCGTTACAACGTGATGTAATAAAATAGATATGGGTTTGAGGCTTCATAAAGAACACGGTGGTTTTCTATCTGAAATTGCCTAAAGTAATTTTCTTATTTGTCACATCATAGGAGTAAGGTATATTCCAAGAACGATAAAACTTTACTGGGTGATTGGGCTACGTGATGTAATATCAATTCTTTCGAAGTATGATGGCCAGTGTCACTTGGTGTAAGGGAGTAAAATTACAATGAAAAGTATTAAACTTCTTCCAGTATAATTATGTGATGGTTATTCTGCAAGGACTTTACAGAAGACTCCGTAAATGGTGGAAAATCGCATTAAGTTCATTAATTATTTTTTCCTGAATTGAATTATTCTTTATTTTTGCTACTACAAGTCTCTTTCTGGTTTCCTTCCAAAACTCTTCTTTTTGAATATTTAAAATTGTGTTTGGAATTGCTTCAAATGTCCTCTGTATTCTGAAATCTATTACCTTCAATAAAATTTCTTCTAGATTATGTAATTTTAAGTTTGAAATTAATATGTTACAGAAATTGTGTATGTTATGGGAAACGAACTCACAAAAATGAAATTAAACTTTTGTTCTAAAATCGAGATCAAACAAACGCAAGTTTCAAAGCAGTGCTTTTGTACTTATTTTTCAGAGGTAAATATAAGTTTGGAATATTATTACAGGGTGGGGCAGATTGAGTTCATGATTTTGAAATCTTCTACTTAATAACGTTATATTAACATTTATTGAAACACGTAGGATTTAAAAGTACAAGTTTCCAATTATTATAGAACACAAAATCAAAGTTGCATATTAAAAGTAACATCCAACATGTGTTGTCCATTGGCAATGATGCACATTCACCCTAGTCTGCAGTTTCCATTGACAGGAGCAAGAATTCTTTCAATAGCTCTGTTGTCTTCACAATTCGATATCTGTTAACGCGTTTGTTACGCTTTGCACAAGCTATCACTAGTGGATTGAATATGGCTGTGATTTATTATATGTATATATGGCATCTGAAAACTTTTTGCCTGACCAGGCAGGTCCAGGGTCAAAATCCACCTCAGAGCTGTAACCGGGTTACTTTTGTTTGATTGATTTTTATTGCGTTCCGGCGACCACATAAGTGCTATAGGGCACAGTGGTATGATGGAACATGTCAATTATACATATATAATACAATGATATTGAGCATAGCAGTAAAAATGAATAATACAGTACAAAGTGATAATGGAATTACAAAAAGAATTTCACATAACACAATAAAATGAATAACGCAAAAGATATAGGATAATTACAACAAACAGTAAACACGAAAGAATAAAAATAAATAACACAATATTATATGACACCCAATTTACAGATGATGTAACATAAATCAGTAAAACTGAATAAGAAATAACATATTATGATAGCGAAATTACAACAAAGATATTATAATAATAATTGAATCATACAATAACATAATAAGTAAAAACTAAAGTAAATACGATCAGATCTATACATTACAATTACAAAATGTTAAATATTAAATTGTTTAACAGCTTTGTAAGTGTGGATCTTCCAAGAACTCCTCTACACTGCAATAAGAGTTCCTAGTTAGAAGTTTATTTAGTAGCGCGTCCTAGTCCATACGCAGTGCTGTAGTCTCAGAACTTTCACAAGCTATACGATAAGTTTATGAATCTTGAAGCAGAGACAATGTTTCCATTAATTTTGATTCATGTCTCCATTAGCAGAAGGTATACTCTGACGTGTAAGATAAATCAGCGGGTATACGGCGTAACTGTTTTAATTTTAAACATAAATTTTATCTCTGGAAGTAGATAAAAATAGAATATGTTTTACTTATATTACTTCTTTCTCGTTAATACTCCATGTACAAATTAAGGCTTGCAAACAAGTAGCGTACAACTACTCAGGAACGAATAAAATGATCAAAAATGACCAAAACATAACTTATAATTCCAAAAAATGACATATACAACCCATAAAGGCAAAAAATGCAAAAAACTGTCCTAAAAAATAGAGCTTAAAAGTTTGAATACGACATGAAATATATAAATACTAAATATTATGCGTTTCTGATTGACCAGAGAAAAAGATGCAATTTCATCAAAATCCTAGCCCTAGTTATCACAATCTCTGTTCCTGAATAAAAAGTTTCAACAGTGAACACTCGATTTGCTGCTGTCTTATGAGGAATGTTGACTAAACAGTTTACTTACGTTAAACCAATGTGATGCCTAGCTTCAGCCCACCCCTATCATCAGACGAGCATTATTACATAACTCACAATCATGAGTTAATTTTGCTCTATCCTGTATATTACTCTCGACAACATAAAATGCAACTTTGTGAAACTGGATCAACACAAATATAACTGTATACGAAGAACGTTTAAAAAAAAAAATCTGGACGTGTTAGAGAAGGGTTCCAGAAAGTTCATAGCTGGTGTACGCGTGGTGTACTATTTCCCCTTATAAAATTAAAAGTACTGTGCATATCATAGTGTTTATATCCTTATGTTACGTCGCAATACGGAAAGGTGTGCTCACTTGAATTCAGAAACAACACAAAATGGATGGTTGCGAGCAGTTAGTCGATTATCAGTGTTTGAAAACCCATTTCCATGACGATCAGAGGGTCATCAGCACAGTTCGATTTGCCGGCGGGGATGCCAGGGATTTTCCAGGATGCGTGAGGATTTCATCCCCGGTTGTTGGTTCCGAATATCACCACAACCAGAACCACCGGACCCACTGGATAATGTCTGCAGACGTATAGCACAACTTGAAATTAGGTCTTGATCAGTAGTGCACTTGTACAGAAAGAAGTGCCCTGGCGGTACTACGTCCTGCTATGTAAAAAGTTCCCTCTAGATATAAATATATAAAACTTTCAAAAAAGTGCCAGGGCTGAAACACCCAATGGGACTCTTGATCAATGCCAGTGATTATGAAAATCTCACTGAGATACCGTAATTAGTATTTCCACTGCCTTCAGGATTTGCTTAATCAATTACAAAGTCCAACTGCTGCCGAAACCTTTTTTTTTTTTTCGTTTAAGCAAATTTTTCTTTTTCCTGTCCTTGACCTACCGCTTTGACGGCTTACTCAAAATAACTGAATCCACGTGTCTAGGATTGACAGGTCAAATTGAATGTGCATTGATTTACAAATTTCTTGTAAAATAAATGAATTTCTTTCGGGCTGGCACCGCACTTCTGTGTTGATTTGTAACATTTCAGGGCGTTGTAAAAGTTGCCATCCCTGATGAAGTAATTTTAAACTGAAATAATTTTTATTTGTTTCTGCCTAATAATAAATTACTACTACAAGACTAAATATACTCGATGTTCATGAAATAATTATGGATTCGACAGTTTATTTAAACTCTCACGTGTTTGTCATTGAATATGGAAATTTCTACTGTAGGTCTACCTATATGTGACCGGCTTCGAAGAAAGGACCAAATTTACTTAAAAATAGACAACACTGTCTCATTGTGTTCGTCTATGTTGTGACGTTATAATAAAATTAGTTACCTGAGCCAGTGTTTTGGAAAGTAGGAATAGGAGTGTTTGTTTTGTTAGGGAGAGGAAATACGCGTGCGGCTATGGAAACGTGTTACATGTAACGGTGAAGTGACTGGTGCTGTCTATAAATATAAAATAAGGTTTAGGACTAGTCTGTAAAAGGAAAGAACAAAATCTGTCTGTAAATCGAACGAAGAAAAAAAAAATGTATTTTGTATAATAAAGTACTCTCTGTACCTATTCCTATTAATTATAAAAGCTACGATATTGTGTTAGTTCTTTCTTGATGAAAATCTCATCTCCTTGCTTATTCTATGATAGAAATGGAGGAGAAAGAAACTTAATTACGTGGAAAATGAAAGTAAAATCTCTATTTTCAAGCTTGTTTGTAAGAAAATAATTCTGTTCAAAGCTTGGTAGAGTTGGACAAATTGCATTCGAAAGTACGATACCGAAACCATTAAAATCTGGAAATTGAAAATTGAGTAATTAGGCACCTTTCTTGGAAGTCGGTCACACACAAATACTGTCCGTTGTGCGGGGACAAACGAAAGAAACTGTCTTTCTTTTCGGTCAACATCTTCCAAGACAATTAGCTACAGAGCTCTCAATCTTTCCCCTTCGCAATTAATCATATGCTCCCTTGGAACCCAAAGAAGTTGAGTATCGTGTAGGCTGCATTTGCGATATAGTTTGTGTTAGAGACAGGGTATGAATGTTAGATTTCATGCGGGGGATGGTTGGGATTTCTCCCCTCTGCGAAAATCTTCCCTGGCTCTGTTTTCCGAAATATACCCAAGCCTGGGATATGAAATGATCCCCTTCTCTGGAAATTGTACAGTACATATCGGACACTGGTATAATATGAAACGAGTATTCTCTAGGTCTAGGGGGGTCGAAGTACCCCCCATCAGAAACAAAGATTTTTGCGACTAGATCTAGTCATCGGTATTTCTTCGGCCAAATAAAGCAGGCGAACAAGTTTCGTGCAATGTGGTCCAAGAGTGAGCATTTATATAATGGACAGACTGGCAGATTTTTAACTTTGTTTATATGATTTGGTCACCGGAAACAACATTTTGAATATCTGGTCAAACGTTTTGTTTCTGCACAATTCAGCTTCGAAACAGTTTGTTATTCGAAAACAAACCATAAGGTGTTATCTAAGTACGTACTTATTTATTGGTTTACGTACTGGTACGGTTTTTACTGAATTTAAATAATCCTTCAATACTTTTTTTTTTCAGTGTCAGAGGCAGTCTACAAAGAATATGATCAACTGAAAAACAAATATGATGTTGAAACAGAAGCAATGCATAAAGCTATGGATCAAGCCACTAACGTAAGTGTTGTTTGCATTTGTGCAACTTATAAGAAAATTCTGTTGACCTCTAATTCCCTATAGATAAGCATTTTACTCAGATTTTTTCTCACGAAGAAAGCAATAAAAATATTTGTATATTATATGACTTCTTTAAGATTCGGACAACTGACACATCCAGTTTATTTACAGAATTTGCAATGTATCATTGGGTTACTTTGCACGAATACACTTTAACTTGAGCCCGTCCATCGATTAAAACTACCACTGAAGTCAAGCTTCTAATAATTTTAAAATATTTTTCTTATACAAAACATTAACTTTAGAAGTTAACATACGCAGTTAGAATTTGTTGTACATTAAAAGAATATAAAGAATAAGATTTTGTATGGAAGTGAGGACTTGCTCCCTTCATTCCTCAATGTCCTACGTTTGCGTGTTCGTAATCGTATCTTTGAAGAAGAAGAACTTCTAGAAAGCACAATTGAAATTTAGATGCCCTACGCTCCCTGTCGTAAATTTTGCTACGTTGTAGATTGATTAGACTAATTAGTTAATAAGCCTTATCTGAGTGGAAAGCGTTGTTCAGCGAATCTTAATTTGCAATGAAACTGTTTGTATCTTAATACCTATTACTTTCAGTTTTTAATATAATTTTTATTTTCATTCTTTTAGGCAATAAGTTATGGTAATATAATCAAGAGATATATAAAAAGACATCTCAAGTAGATAATAAAATTCTCCTGATTCATGTATTTGTATCCTTTGAAATCTCAAAAGATCTCCCGTAATTCACATTATTCTCAGTCAAGCTATAAGCTCTAACTTGACTATAGAACAACAATTGAGCGTATCAGTATCTCAATAAAAAATTAATCCAATTTATATTTCGAGCAAAACGAAACATCCAACATAATCTTAAGTTTTGCACATTACAAAATATACATATGAAAAACTTATTGGTAAAGTATAACTATTTTTTTTTCCAATAACGCACAGTAAGCCGATTTAAAAAAAGCTGACCAAAAGTAAAAAAAAAAAAAAAAGTAGTTAGGTTTTTGTTTTCATGTTTGGTTGGTTACAGTACATCTGTAATGGTCAGAAATTACTTGTGAAAGTGTTTATTTCCTTTTACCTGTTCCAGAATAGGAGTCGCAAAGCTACCTTTGTTCGATTGGCATCGATTGTGTTACTGAGTCAGTAAACGACGCACGTGTTGAAAGTTGTATAAAAACTTTAGATTGAAGCAAATCAAATGGAATCAACGTCTGAAAATACGTAGAATATATTTAAAAAAGCTACGAAATAATAATTTATCAAATATAAATTCTTAGTGAAACAATAACTGTTATTGATTTTTATTACTTGAAAGCGTTAAAATACGATATACAGGGTGGTCAGAAAGTGTGGAAACACCCAAATATTTGTTAAACGCTGAAAAATAGAACCAAAGTAACAGTGTAGGTGGGGACTAGGGATGGGGGCAACTGTTTCAGGACACATTAGAATGACGTAAGCCATCTTGAATCTGACTAAATAATCTTAAATGGAAACCATAGCATGTGATATATCATTTGAATAGCAAATTTTTGTAGAAATTGAATGGTGTTGTTTTTGCTCTAACGCTAACCGTTACGAAGTTATGACTGTTGTTGTCTTATTTACCCTACCAAAGAGCTTCGTCATATGCCAAGGACCATGTACTGTTACAGGACGTGTTCAGTGTGTGCACCATTCCGGTCGATTGTCAGCTGCATTCGCAGCTCCCACTCACGCAAAACCTTGCGCAAAGTGTCGGCTGTAATGTTGGAGCGTGCGTCCACAATTCGTTCCTTCAGGTGATCAACATCCCTAATTTTCACAGCATACACAACAGACTTCACATGACCCCACAGGTAGTAGTCCAGCGGAGTTAAGTCAGGAGAACGGGGTGGCCATTCCACAGCACCTCGCCGACCAATCCACGCATTAGGAAACTGCTGATCCAGGTACACACGGACACAGGTGCCGTAATAGGGTGGGGCGCCATCGTGCTGGTAAAACGTAGGAAATGACCCATCCTCCGACAGCAGTGATGACGGCGGTTAAAATCGTCTGCAATAACCCTGGTGCTTCGTTCCCCAGAGATCAGCACGATCTCAATGCGCTCTGCAAGCGTCAACGCCATCTTTTGCTAGTACGTCACCTGCAACGATACGAGGAAACAAACAGTCATAACTTCGTAACGGTTAGCGTTAGAGCAAAAATAACACCATCATTCAATTTCTACAAAAAAAATGCTATTAAAATGATATATAACATGCTGTGGTTTCCATTTAAGATTACTTCGTCAGATTCAAGATGGCGGATGTCATTCTAATGTGTCATGAAACATTTGCCCCCATCCCTAGTCCCCACCTACACTGTTACTTTGGTTCTATTTTTCAGCGTTTAACAAATATTAGGGTGTTTCCACACTTTCTGACCACCCTGTATTATGAAAAAGTTATGTTGTTCCGTGTTGCTCCCCTGTCGGACTTATTCTAAGATATAGTCAAATGTATTTTCTGCAGTATAAAACGAAAAAAGCTGCCCGAAGTTGCCCCTGTTTGTTATTCAATCGTTTCAAAATTCCAGACCCAAAAATCAATTTTCCACACCGTTGAGCTAGAGCTACGAAATTTGGCACAAAGGTGTATTATCACAAGTATTTAGGAAAATATTACAATATATTGAAAAATTTCGCCATATTGGATTCAAAATGGCCGCCCAAAATGTAATCAGGAATCCTTCATTAAAAAAACATAATCATATTTCATGAAAAACAATTATTTAAGTATACGCTAAAATATTAAAATGCTGTTAAGGGTGTTCAATTTTACAAGGGTGTTCAATTTTGCAACTCTGATTTCAGATTCGTAATCAGCGACCAAAAAAAGTAGTACACATTTTGAGATCATTCACTTGCGTTTTGACTTTCGGCCAGCATATTTGGAATTGGCCGCACTGTGTAACGGGAGTCTATAACAGTAAAGAACATCTTAAATCAACATTGTTAATAGCAATTAGTATGATGAATTAATAATTAAATTGAATTTATTTCATAAAACTAACAAATCAGATATTTTCCATTCATTTGATCAATGTTGAATCACTTCGTATACTATTTATCCTCGTCTTGTTTTGTATTTAAATTCTTGAAGATACTATTTCAAAACTATTGAGAGAAACAACTGTCATTTAATATGTTAATTGTAAATGCTATATTAATGATTGAACGTTTTTCATGTATTTGTTTAATATATGTTAAATTACACAGTCAGTATCATGGTCACCATCTTCTAGAAATTTCCGAGCACTCCTTTATTGATGAAAATAACACCTAGATTCTAACGAATTAATTATAAATTTTCCACATTCATCAGTTATTGTATGATTGAAGGATCATTATGATTGCATAATTTTCCACTCGAGATTCCAAATAGCGTGTGAAGATAAAAACAGAATTTACGGGACACACACAACACAAACTTTTTTTTTTCTTTCGAGAAACATGTTTATATCTTTATTCAGTGAATTAGGCAAAATTCCTCGACCGTTTTTTTTTCAACCTACGTTAAGATTGACAGTCACAGATTGATATACTATAGCGCCATTTGACAACAATTAGAGTCTATAATATTAAGAGTGTTTTAAATCAACATTGTTAATATCAATTATGTACCATGGTCTTTTAATAATGTATGGGCCGCTTACGAAGATAGAGTTTAGTCTTAGTCAGGCTTTAACATCAATTTTCAAATGCACCAGCTTAACATAAAACATGGTCAAGCTTAGGTCTCCGTCTTTGCAATCGGGCGTATGTCTTTTATTAAACCAAGAAGTGAAATACAGTGCGATTCTCACGTCCCCGAACTACCATTTTAAATACTATGTACGCTAACACTAGAGAAATGTGGATTTTGTTGCTTAGAGTAAATGCACATTACTTTGCGGGACAGCAGACGCAATGAGCAGGAGCTGGGTAAAAACGGTAGTCAGTGTGCCATTCGTCTTACTCCAGAACAGAGGGTTATGTTAAGTTATGTTAGAAGCGTATTTTGTTTTGAGGTTTTGATGTACAGTCAGTATAAGTCTGATAGTCCGGCACGTTCGGGACCGGTCCGGTGCCGGATTACCGAAAATGCCGGACTATCGGGCGGTACCTCTTACTACTGGTATAGGTTAACCATACAGCGAAAACAGCTGTAATACGTTGTTTTGCAGTAAAATGTTGATTAGCAGAATCATTAGGTTAATAACTTTAGCTCAAAATTAGGCCAGTACCAAATTTTTATTCAACATATTTAGTTTACATGTACATGAAAATGGACTGAATGCATATGCTTGGACCTGTGTGTGGTGACAGCCGACATCAGCCGCGTAAAGTCCGAACGCTTACGAACAATGCTGATTGCGTCTAACAGTAGCAGACGCGTAGGGACACTTCCGAGTTGTTCCTAACCGCGCCAAACGCTTTCAACTGTCGTTCACAAGCGTTTACAAAAAAAAAAAAAAGTGCCGGACTTCTACTGTACCAAAATAATTAATTAGAGGTTCCCTCGTTGTTCGTGAAACAGGAAAATCAACCGTTTATTGTTGATTGGAAAGGTTTCGCGTAACAGATAGTGTTCAGGAAAGGCCTAGAAGCGGCCGAACGTATGTGTTGACACCGGATTTTCTACAGGATGTTCAGCTTCCTTAACGTATTTGGACCCTGGAAAACGAACGCATTTCTTTGTTTCAACAAATATATGTCAAACCAAACAATGACATTGCTCCAAAGATAGGTTTATTTCTACAAACTTCCGACCGCCTCGTTCACCAGATTTGCCTCCACTCACTCGATTTTTCTGTGAGGATATCTAAAAGAAAAAAGTATACTGCAACAATCCATAAGCCCTGTAAGTCTGCAGAACATTACAACAGCCGTGCATAAAATACCAAGTGGCTAGAAACATATCATGTGAATTTGTATCTTGAAGAAAATGGCTATTTGCATCATCTTTTGTGAAGATATAGTTTCCTTTGTACAATTTACCCTTTACTTGTTTATAATCAAATGATTTATCACTGATTTGATGTTCATATAAAACAAAATAAATCAGAGGTAACATCAAACTGATTATTTCAGATTAGAGTTCGCGACTTTTGAATCACACTATATTTTCCATTCACTATTGCACGCCGTATCTTAAATTTGAGGTGCTCTAATACCCGGCCGGGCTCTCTTGTCTTGAAAGCATTGGCCATATATTGAAAATTTGGCCGCCTGCCCACACTAAACACTGTTTTGCTGCGACACGCAGTGAAACTGCTGTTGCATGCTTTTATTTACTAGACAACAACGAAGTATTTCTATTGCATTAGGTGACCAAGGGTGATAATGTGCGTTACCTGCTGGTACGCTGCCCTTACTTCTGAGTCAGGTACATACTGTCAATTTTGTTGTTGCATAGTGTCTACGTAGTTCTTCTGTGTGATGAAACTGGAAATTTTTCCTCAATCAGAAGTGATAATTACGTCTGAAATATCCAAAACTAAAAGAAAATTAATAAATTCAGAACATAACTCTGAAATGAAGGGTTTACTCGAAGACTTCAGAGTATCAGTATTCACCGGGCAGATTTGTAGTAAATGCCCCTTCTACTAAGTAGAATAAACATAACTCACTGTCTTCTTTCCTTAAAATAATAATAATGAAAAGGGAAGTTTCAAGTTCAGAATTGAGTTTTAAGTAAATTAGGTATAAGATAAAACATGTAGTTTGTGCTTAAGATGATGATTTTATCTATAGTACAGACGGGGTCAGCATTTGGCCCCACAAATTGATGAAAACAAGGAATATTGTTAACAAATTTCTTAATATGCCAAAATTTAGCCCAAGTCAGTAGTTTTCAAAATCAGTAAGTTTATTCCTGATTGTATACATTTTATTAAAATGTTAAAATTTAGTGCGAAATTTAAAAATGAAATTTAACATTGACTTTGCTTACGAATTTTGTATTGAGTGTAGCTAACAAGGGACATCACTCAAGTGTCCGGCTCCGATTTCAATATAATTTTATTTTCTGATACAGGGCATGTATGCATGATGTCTGATGACAGAAATTATTGCCGTGGCGCATGTTTTTTTTTAAAGTTATTGAATGTTGAAGAGTTATGATGGAGTTATTTACAGCGTAAGGCAAAAGTCCCTTAAGCCGGACGGGTGGTCGAGCGGTCTGCGGCGGTAGGGCATGGGTGTGGATTTTAACTGGCTGTAAATGGGCGAATCGTGACGGGCCGAAGTCCAAAGTTACTAAACTGGTCCATATAAAAATATTTTTTTTTTTTTAAAAAAATACGAAAAGTCCCTTACCACACTTTGTAAACTGCGTGTGAATGATAAAAAGTGAACAACCATGCGGGTACACAGTAGGCCTAGGGGGAAGTCGTATGGTAGGTGTGATCTTGACTGCAACCATCTTGAATCATACTGAATTTTCGAAAATTAAAAATATAGCATGTTACTCATCATTGTAACAGCAAATTTTCCCACAAATCCAATGGTATGTTTATTTTTGCTCTATAGTTAACCAGTACGAAATTAAGCTCATATTTGCTACATATATTGATTTTGCGATTTATTGTCAGGGCATGAATAGTGTTGGGATGAACTTCCGCCACTCTTTCTGAAATTTCATTTTTGTTTATACACGTTCTTTTCACGTTCTGTGGTTTGAAATAAATAACTACATCGCAACTCTTAAAAATTCAGAAAGAATGGCGGAAGCTCATCCCATCACTATTCATGCACTGACAATAATTCACAAAATCAATAAATGTAGTAGACATGAGCCTAACCTCGTACTGGCTAACTATAGAGCAAAACTAAGCATACCATTGGATTTGTGGGGAAATTTGCTGTATGAGATGCCACATGCTATGGTTTTAATTTTCGAAAATTTAGTATGATTCAAGATGGCGGATTTCAAGATGGTTGCCGTCAAGGTCACACCTACCATACGACTCCCCTAGGCCTACTGTGCACCCGCATGGTTGTCCTTTACTTTTTATCATTCACACGCAGTTTACAAGGTGTGTTACGGGACTTTTGACTTACCCTGTAAATAACTCCATCATAACTCTTCAACATTCAATAACTTAAATATGCGCCCTGGCAACAATTTCTGTCATCAGACATCATGCATACATGCCCTGTATCAACATTCAAAATAAAATTACATTGAAATCGGAGCCGGACACTTGGGTGATGTCCCTTCCCATACAGCACAATCACGTTAAATAAATGCTTATTCAAAGTTTTTTTAAAAAATGTTTAATAAACGTTGAATTTTGGTTGAATTAACGTTGATTCAACGTTTATACAATTATCGGATTAGTATTCTAAGAAATGTTGAATCAACGTTGAATCTGACGTTTAATAAACGTTTTAAAGACTGAGTTAAACCTTTTCTGCAATTTTATTTTGGCATTGACGTTGATTCAACGTTACAAACTTTGAATAAACGTCTATTCAACGTTTAACCAACGTTTATACAACGTTTAGAGAGAAGCAAAATTCAACATTCAGGACAAATTTCGAACCGTTTCCCAAAAATCCCTACTTACAACGAATATTTGAATCTGTGAAGATAAACAGAATAATATAAGTTTCCCAGACCGAAGCCTAGTACTTTTTAGGGTTAATTCCAGGAAACATCCTTTAATTATAGAATTTTAACCTGGAATCAACCCTAAAATTGTAATTTCAATCATACGGAATATTGAAGTACTAGGTTTCGGTCTGGGAAACTTACATTGCTCTGTTCATCTGCACATATTTAAATATTCGTTATAAGTAGGGATTTTGCGGAAAAGGTACGAAATTTGTCCTGATAGTTAAATTTTACATCTCTCCAAATGTGGCCGATGACGTGACAATCCAACAATCCGGGTTTGAAGTTGAAACAATTTTACCTAGGCCGTAAGTCCCAGAGAGGTCGACCCAGTCTCTGAAAATGAGTACCGGGGACAACCCTGGGAAGAGGGGGCTAAACCGGTAGCGAAAGCCACTCAAAGTGGTTGAAAACAGCCGTGCGCTGACCTCGTGCACACCGCAAAAAGCCGCGTTGCAGGTCCCGGCCTTGGCCCTTCATGAGCTGTTGCGCCATAGGTTTTGTACACGTGACCCAACATAAACAGTATGGGAATTGAAATGAAGACTAAAGCCTTTGCCCACAACATTAAGGACCTAAATGTGTAATTCCAACTCACTCACACTAGGATACCAGTATAACAAACTCCACAATATGATAATGACTGAGATTAGATTTTTAGATTAGATTAGACTCCTAGTAAAACCACTAATTGAAGGATCAATAAAAATTGATTACAAATAATACTTGAGTACGTATAAACGTAACTTATGTATTAAGAAATAGCACGTCTGAGCGATAATGCATATAAAAATGTAGGTAAAATAAATATATATTCATAATGCAATTTAAATAATACGAGAAAAAACAAATGTTCTTTAAATCCTTGCTTTATAACAACTCCACAAACTAAAATACTAGTTGTCTTCTTTAATTCTATATAGTTACATACATACAATATGTTCTTACCTATAAAAGGCATCTGAACGAAATAAAAAGTTATACATTTTGAAAACAGAATTAGGTTGCCTCGTGGAATTGTTTGATTCATTCAGCAGGTCTGAGAATTGTCAGTACCACATTTATTGCTTTTAACAAGATAAGTAAACATATTCTACGAAGAATATATATATATACATATATAAAATTGAGCAACTTATTCGGATTTTCTCCTGTCATTTCGATCTCTCGCTGCGCCGATGTCCTGCCTTTCCCGTTTTTCATGAGAGAGCAAAAGAAACTCATAGCGTATGCATTGTATGAATGTCAAACAGAAGTGCATTTCCATCAAGAAAAAACTATTATGTAACACCTAGTGAAGTTTAAGCATAAAACCATCACTGAAAATTGTTTCTGTAGATTAGAAAATCTCACAAATATTCAACGTTGTGCTTTCCAAAATTTTAGAAGGTTTAAGAGCACAATTTAAATTCAACGTTTAATAAACGTTTAATGCTGGTCATTTTTGAACGTTTTATTAAATTACGTTGATAAAACGTATAATTCAACGTCATCAAATACAACGTTGTCCAAATTCAACGTTTATAAAACGTTAATTCAACATTGTGTGCTATGTGGGTGGGTAGTGCCAAAAGTTTGTACCCAGTCATAAGTTCTCCAAATAACTTTAGAATAGATAGATCGATTTGAGTACATATTTTATAACTTACCGTAAATATAATTCTCTTTACCTTACAGAAAAACGTACTCAAATCAGTCAGTCCATTCCAAATTTATGCGAAGAAATTTTTATGACAGAATAAACAGTTCCGGGGCTGACTACATTTTCTGTAGTTAGTAAGAGACACTATTAACATTCTAAGAAAAGGTTAGTTTCTCAGTTATTTTATCGATACTTTTATTCAAATGGTTTAATAATAATAATTCTGTATTTCAGTGGTACAAAGAAAATCGTGCATTGAAGCGGAAAAGTGCAGTCTTGATGCAGAAAGTTCTTGAAGCGTCACCAGATGGTGTGGTAGACATTGACGGCATTGATGGAAGTTCCTCACCGACCAAGGAAGACGAAGAACTCGAGGGTCTCCGAAATAGCGTAAGAGGTAAAAACTGTACCGATAGTATCCTTTTCCTTCACAAAAAACATTTTATGTATATTTGTTGAATGTTATAACTAGGGTTAGGATTTTTAGGGGCAATTTTCATAGGGTAGAAAGGAAGGGAAAAGATGCTAAAATAATACCCAAAAGAGGAGATAAAAGGTGCAAAAACGTTTAGTCTAGTATATTCATTTGAAAATTATGGAATAAGCTACATTAGGTTACACACCAAAGGAAGGAAAAAATAAGCTGTTGTATTTCACAATATTAAAGCATCTCTTTAAGTTTATAAAAGTAAGTTTTTTTCTATCTGGAAATACGACGTTGAATTTATTGATGTGCTTGCGGCATCTCAGGCCAATTTAAGGTCGTGGAAAAAATATTGGAAGATAGTCAAACAGGGCCTGATTTATACTATCTCGGCATTTGGCTGGTATAATTAAGAAACATCCTGGAAAAACCTGTCAGGATGGGCGGCTGCTCGTATTGTTCCCAGAACCTTCAGACTCCTAAGTCACCTTGTAGAGTGAAATATCTAAAAGTTGCACAAACATCGACGTTAAATTCCCTTGAATTTTGGACCTGGGAAGATCACTGCTCAAAGGCATTTCGTAATAGAGGCTGTCGGGATTGTTTGTAGTCTCCTACTTTAAGCTGGAAATATGTTGTATAATGTCTCGCTGGTGTTTTTCATTTAACGTGATTCCTTCAATCTCAAACAGTGCATAGTATAACAAACATTTCCATTAGTTTCAATGAAATCCTGCTTGAGTTCCTGAGTCAGGATGAAAAATCTGGATTTGAAAACGTTCGTTATGTCAAAACCTTGCACTAAACTTGTTAAGCAACAAATTAAAATTCCCTGACAGGAGACCACTGATTCCAGTGAAATTACTCGTAAAAAGAGAGAATGCAATGAACATACCCCACACGATATCTGTGCAGTCGGCTCTTGGCGTAAACTACTTTCAATTCGTTACAAGTAATTATTGTTTTAGAAATATATCAAGTAAAGCCAACTTACTTTCAACAAGTGTCAATGAGCGGGATTCTTCATTCACTACAGCATTCAATCCGGTATTCACTATCATGATACGTAATAGAAATTGCAATTCAAATCGGAAAAGTAAATTAAATAATAAAATGTTCTGTAGAAAAAATAAAAAAGTAGCGGTAAAAGGGGAGCAAAGTGGAGCAAAAAAGGGATAAAGATAAAAAAAAAAAAGGAAAAAAAAAGCTGGAAAATTGCCTCTATTTTCAACTGGAAGAAACATTTCCCACGCTGGTTTCTTTCAGAGACCTCTAATTTGCCGTACAAAAAAAGGTGTGCATCTAAAAACCCTAACCCTGGTTATAATATTCTAATGTTTTAATATTTTCTTATACTACTGTCAGTCATTACTTTAGTTCATATGGAGATAGCCATGGTCTTTTGTTTTTATTTCTACTTGAGAGATACGTACTAAATAAAATGTAAATCCCAGAAATTACCAGCTACCATAACTTATAAGTGGTTAAAAGAGAGTTAAATACTATAAATTGTCGAATTAAACAATTTTTACCAACACTTCCTTTTGTATCTGCCATGAACAATCAAAACAATGGTAAGATAATTAATAAGATTATTGAAGTGAGCTAAGAACGCTAATGAGATTCGGTCTTAAATATTTGGTTTCGTCGCTTTAAGAAGGCAAGTTTTACCACAAATGTTTAGCGCTATAAGAAATAAGAGCGTGGCCTAAAAACAGGCTTCGAATTCAGCAAAACTAGTACAGCGTTTTATTTTCCACTGCATTCCGAGATATTGCCGTTTATAAAATATACACAGTCACTTTCATGTTTCGAAAATTACGTCCTTCAAGTGACCACAAATTGTGTTGACACTAAGACAATCTGCGATTGAAATCATCCGTAGCACGTTCTAACATCTGAATAGGAATGTTTTTGATTCAATACGTATGTTTTTCAGTTCTTTGTGAACTGAGTCAACATCCGTCGCACAGTCACAGTGGTTAGAAGAGTCTTGAATGACAATCGTTGTTTCTTTTTCGAGGGTTAGCACGGACGAGCAGCCATGGTTACATCTCAAAGGTATATCGACATGATTAGCACATTCCTCTCACTCGTCTCTTCAAATAAGCCATTTTGATTTCAGCAAGATTGCGCTACTCAGTGTAGCTATTTTGGTCTCACTGTGCGCAAATTTCAATGAAAGCCCTGCGCCGACTTTTCGGAAACCTCATCACTTCAAAGAATGGTGACCTTTCTTGTCCTTGCAGGAGATGTAACAGTTTGTGGTTACTTCCTGCAGGGGTTCCTTAAACAGACGGTGTATGCAAGACGAAGCTAAAACATCACCATCCTTACTGAAATAAACGGGAGTAAGCCATAGTGCTGTTACCGCCCATACAATTAATTTTATCTTATCTTACTGAAATAAACATTCCTATTCAGATGTTGGAACGTGTCATGGACAATATACAAAGCTGATTGGCCGAGTGTCAACATCGAAATTGTTGTTACCTGTAGGGCGTCATTTTCAAAACATGAACGTCACTGTGCATATTTTACAAATGGCAATGTCTAAGGGTGCAGTGGATGTGTTTGTGATTGTTTTACAATTAAACGCAATATCAGTTTAGTTGCATTCAAAAAAGCCCGTATAATGCATTCAAATTTGCTATATTATTGTGATTTAATTCTACTAAATGACTGTCATTTACTGAATTATGCACATCAAGTTTTCTCTTCTAATGTGTAGTGAAATGTTATTTATTTAATCCTGAATTCAGAAAGTTATTTTAAACTAGATACGAGATGTTCAACTCATTAAAATATTTATAACGTGTTATTTATATAGTAAACTTTTATTCTTAACAAATGACAACCGCATGGTCAGGATCAAAACTATATCATACCTCAAAGCTTGGCGGAGAAAATCAGAACTTGAAATTTTAGAGCATTATAAGACCTACAATTATTAATTAGCTTTTCTTGTAATAGACAGGTAAGAAAATCCTGTTATGTAACATGATAAATACTCTAAACTGATTTCTATTCCCTTGAATAATATTTCTTGTCTGTTTATTGCACTTCCATTCGTGTGGACATCGGGGATTCATACACTGTAAAACTATATGCATGCACTGAAGCAATCTTATGAGAAGCTAGAAAGAAACTTCTGTTATTTTTCACTGGACGTACGGACTTATGAGACATAATTTGGTCTCAGCTTAAAATGTATGTCGCCGCTCCTAATTATGAGCATACGAAACTGAAGCACTCATTTCAACTATCCTTAGCTCACATAGACAATCTTCCTGCCTTTTTAAGTCATAATTATCAGTTCAGTCATTATGTCTTGGAAGATATTCTTTTCGCATACACGGAAACTTTGGAACTGAAATGACGTACATAGAGTAATCTAACTTGATCGCTAAAAATAGTCCAATTTATTAGCTCTCAGGGTCAAATTATTTTGAATGGATAATAGACAAGAATTGTGAATTTCATCCAGTTTTGCCAAGCATGATTTGACTAATGGAAAACTTCAATTTATGAGTTATTTCAAACCATTTGTGTCGTGTTATCAACAAAAGGGTTTGGTTTTCTTGTTTCTGGCAACTGTCCTTGCTTTCTTTTCTAGTTTTATCGATGAGCGGTTGTTTCGAATAGTTTAACTTTGACATTGTTTAAATACAGATTCGACAAGATGTTGTTTCGCATGGTTGCTATATATGCTATGATGGAAAAAGATTTATAAAATCACACACGATTACAATGAAGGATGTTAAGGAATGCAAAATGGTTTATTTGCGAAACAATGTCTATGGATGATCGAATGCTGCTGATAAATATTAGATGTCCAGAATTTCTCATATGTTTATGCCAGCGGTGTAGTCAGACAAATTGTCGCGGGGGGCACCTTTATAAATACCAAAGAGTATCATACTTCGTGTTTATAGAATATAGTCCAACGTTTATTCCAGCAAGGTTTAGTGCATAGTGTATCTGAAATCGTCCAGCTTAGCTGCTAGATCCCTTTCATTTTTTTAAGTACTTAGGCCTATATCCCTTATAACTAGTATAAGAATAGTTCAAAACGGTTATTCTTTTATATTTATACCAACCAATTAATTAATGGCGGCAAATTTGCGGCGCATACCAAATTTTGTTAGCATATGTTTACGGAAAATGCAATAGCTGCGGACTGTGTTTTCATAAGATATTCAAACAAAAAACATTCTTTCCAATATCACCTGCTTGATAATTTTAGTCCTGTCAATAAAAAAACCTAAAATATAATTGAACTGATCAAAATGGTATCCAAATGTGGTTGTCGAAATAGAAAAAAAATAGTTTCAGGGCGCTTTTTCGCCCGGAAGGTATTGAATATTAGTTGATTTCTTGTACACATTACATAGGCCGGCCTATGTGTGTCGAAGAATATTTAAAGTATACAGTATATGAAGCCTGATATATGCTTCCTTGATATCTTATTTTTTTGAAAATCCAAAAAAAAAAAAAATTATGCGTATTGGAGGACCAGTAGTTCTATTGGGACAAAATATAAAAATCTTTTTTCTTTTTTTTCAAATGTTATATATTTATGCCAGGAGAAACTACGGTAGAATTTTGAACTTTAATGACATTTAAGTTTGAAGCAAGTTACAAATTATTGATGAATGATGCTCGTGAACGCTTTGGTAGGAACATTGAAGATCCGTATCTCTGATGGGAGATGGGATAAAAATATATTTTTCCACAATTTATACACTTATCTCAGGAGCAACTACAGTATAAATTTCAACTTTGATATTTGAGTTTACAGGGAGTTACAAATTTTACAAATTAGGGATGAATAATGGTCGTGCAAACTTTGGTAACACGTATAAAGATTGGATGTTCAAAGAAAGATTCTTTATTACCATCAGATTTGTGAAGAACGATTTTATTGTTGTAATGAATAATTGATATGTTTAAGTAATAAGAGATGCAGATAGCTATATAAGCGCTTCACATACACAGAGAAAGCTGGCAACGTTTTCCGAAACTCATAGTTGCATAATGGAATGAAAAAAAGTGGACATGCGGAGCAGTCATGGTACGAAATGAACACTAAATAAGCTTTCTTGCAATCTAGTGTTGCCCACGAGACGAAATTTAGGCTGTCTCGTCTAGAAAGTGTCTTGTCCAGTGTCTCGTGTCTCGAAAAGATGTATATTTTACATTACGAGAGCTCAGTTTTGTCTCATTTTCTATAGCCGTTTATCTGTCTCGTCTCGTCTCGTGGGCAACACTAGATATTTCAGAATTTATTTTAGGTATTCGCATCTCTTTGGCACTCTGCTGGTAATATAACATTTGACAAATCTCGTATGAGCATTATTCACACCACAATTTGAAAATTTGTGACTCCCGTTAAGTTGAAATTTCTACCTTAGTTTCTCCTGACATAAGTACCTAGCGTGTGAAAAGAAAGTATCTGGTCTCCTACCAGAGATAAGGGTCTGCAATATTCATACCATAGCGCGCATGAGCATTATTCAGACCCAATTTCCACCAAATTTGTAGCTCCCTTGAAATTCAAATAAAGTTCAAATTGTTACTGTAGTTTTTTTTTCTGATATAAATGTATAACGTGTGAAAAATTAGAATTTTTTACATTTTTCTTTCACCAGCGATATCGGGTCTCAAATATGCATAAAATACGAATTTTTGGATTTTCAAAAAATCATTAAATATTAAGGAAGCATATATCAACCTTCAACATACTTGGATACGTTAATAGTGCACAATACTCAACTTTGATATAATCAATTTCTTCCGGGAGAAAAAGCGCCCTGAAAACCGGAATTGTTTTTATTGCAACAATCACATTTGGATACACTTTTAACCAGTTCGATTACGTCTTAGGGTTTTCATTAGGGATGGCCAAACGAATCCTGATATCGGATTTCCGGATACGCCAATATCCGGATTCGAATATCTGAAACTCTGATCCGGATAACCGAAACACGAATCCGTATCCGGTCTTTCCTAAATCGTATTTTTTTCGGCTACCAAACGATAAGTCTTCATTTTTTACTCTTCCTTTTAGAATGTCTTTATTGCCAAGCGAATGAAAGAAATACCTTTTCTTGGGCTACATTCCTTTCTTGTCTTACAAAAATCAATCAGCTTCCAAAGAAATGAGCCAGAAAACAATCATCGCTGTATGCAAAGTGTAAACGTCCGTTAGGTGACTGCTGCTTCCTGTGCTCGAGTACATGGATGCTAGACATAAACATTTCATCATTTAAGTTGTTTTCTATCTGTTTCGTATGGACAGTGGGAAAACGGAACACCTCACAATGAAGAGGAGGATTATTGAAACAATGGAACTAATTTTAGACAGATATACTCATACATATGCATTTATTTTACTAATTTTAAGTCAAATCTGTTTCATAAAAAAACAAACGAAAAAAATGGTAACAATGTTCACAAGCTTGGTTCACCGACCTTTCGAATACCTAACTCTGTGTTCTTCAGGGTTTGATTTCATCATACTTTAACTTAATTCTCTCAAAAGAAAACACGTAGAATTTATCCATGTCAACGATAACGAACATTTTGCGAAGCAAAAGCGATATGAAATGGAATACTTAGCGGCCGTGAGTGGCTTAATACTTTAGCGTTGGCTTCTCTTTCTGGAGGTCTGAGGTTCCATTCCTGGAGCTGGCCTTCCTGACTGAAGTTTTCCCAAATCCTAACAGGCAAATGCGGGGATCATACCTTACTTAAAGTGCCATATCCGTTTCCGTTCTATTTCCTTTCCCATTGTTCATCCTTGTTGTTGTTAATCTCCAATGTAAAGTAGCCTAGGAATCGTATATGCAGATACTAGAAACAAATGTCGGAAGTGTTGACACTGCTACACTTCTAGTTTAGCCTACGGAGTTCGTGATATTTAGATATACACTCATATAAACAAACAGACCACAAGTGGCTGGAGACTGAAATATAACAGCAGTGGCTTACTACTCTTTTTCCGGTAGCAAAAACACACTTGATTACATTTTCAATTGACTCTCAATAGCTCTTGAACGGTGCAGCAGAGGGTACAACGTTTTCTCAGTAACAACATTGAGGCTTAAGGAACAACCTAATTTAAAAGGTGATTTTCAGATGGGATTCTGATGCTTCACGGATGTAATTTATTCTCCAAACTTGAAAGACCGATTCCTCATCTTTTTATAGTGGTTCACAATGCATTATGGGTGTTAGTTAAGTTTGTTATCCGCCATTTGTTACCGCGAAGGTTATCGAAAGAGGACCCTACTGTGCATTTAATTAAAATTTAATTTAATTTAATTAACTGCATTTAATTAAAATTACAACATAAGACTTAGTGTTAATTTTCGTCAGTGGCAAAAACATACCAGAGCACATCACTCAGGACTAAGATGCAAGAAATCTTTCAAATTGTTCCCAGGTACCTGATGAGACGAAAAGTCATTTCGAAACCGTGGTTATCTTGGCAGACATCTGTCACGAATTCTTACCGAAGGCGTTCTCGCAGTTGGCCGGCTAGCCTAGGGAATAAAGCGTTAGTTCACTGACCGGAACATAGTAAGTTCAAATCTCACCGCGGTCAAGTTTCATTTTTTTTTACTCATTTTCATCATAAGTAGTAAGTTATTTTTTTTACTACTTATGAGTAAATGCTCCCTTTTGATTCTTTTTACATTTTGACATTTCGTGAAGATTTCATGTTTATATGATGAAAATTTTATTTAAATAGATGGAAATTTATTTTAAATTACATTCTCATCGGTCGGAAAGAACTGCCATAGATGCCACCTTTATCGAGTGGAAATTTATTATCTTTTCTCTGATTAAATTTCACTCTAAAAGAGTGGTCCCTCTGTCCGCTCTCACAAAATTTAGTGTGTAGACAATTACAGCTGCCTGAAAATTTCCAGTAACTTGGTTAAGGAAAACCGGGCATCAGTCAGTTTAAAGGGATACTGGGGGGCAAAAGAACAAAAGAAGAAAAGCTGAAGCGAGATTTGAACACGAACTGTTCAGTTAAAAGAAATGTCGAGCACCTTACCGACTGGACTAAACTGTCAGACGGTATAGAGTAAAAGAATCTCGAAGTTACTCCCACAACTTACGCCATATTCGTCACTTTTCTATTTGTCAGTTAGTGATCGGAATCCACATTCATCGAGAATATTTCCCATTTCTATGAAAATAAGCGATCAAGCTGGCGCAGCAAACACTTAACAGTATTATACATGTTATGTTAAGAAGACCTTTTCCCATTTTACACATGAGAGCAGATCACATCGGAACTGAAAACTTATGATCTTGCACTAAGGTAAAATAAATTACTCAAGATTTTTCGAAGATTATTGCGGATAACTGCAAATACTAACATTTCTCTTGAACATCATGGAATAACTTCTCCAAAATTTTTAACAGAGTATGATATCTTAAACTTTTTTATTTTAAGAATTGCAGTCTTCTTCGAAACATTGTTGAAATTTCAAAATATTCCCTCTTTGTTGACATTCATTGAAACTTCCATATTCCCTCTTTGAAACTTCCATTTCATTTTCCGAATGATTTTAGTTCGAGGTGGTTGAAAGATGCCGACTTTCTAGTCTGATTGTAGTGCAGTGTGCGAAAATTTCACGAATTTGAAAGTTCATAGTGTCTATTTTCACTAACAGTGTTACAAAAGGTTTTGTTGTTAGTGTTTTGTTTAGTAGTGTTTGGTATTAAGTTGAACAAAAAGAAAATACACATATGTAAAACTTGATATTTGGTATGGTATCAAGATAGTTTTAAAAACGAAACACAATCTAGTGAACTCAAACTTAATTAAGAGAGGAGTTATCAGTGAATTAAGTATTTAAGTTTTCACGAACTATGAGATCCTCTACTAATAAGATTAACTATCAAAAAAACTAAAGGCAATAATACTCCTAACCAACTTCCTACTCACAATGTTCGTAACAATAAACAAGTATACAATGGAACGAAAGTAAGAGAAGGTTATGATCAGCCTCTACATACTAAATCGTTATCAGTTAATAAGCTATCTAATCCTTTAACTAATCCTTTTGAAGTGTTAGGTGATAGTGATTCAATAGGGGAAAACGATAAAGAAAAAAATGTATTAGGAGACAAGGCTGAAGACGTGGAACAATTCAATGATGAAAATAATGCAATTAATCACGGTGAAAATGCTTCTTTTCGTAATAAAGAAAATCAATATAATATTATACATGACAATATTGATTCAGTAGATGACAACACACAAAGTAAACGACTTAAGATAAGCAAAGATGAAGATGCTTCAGGTATTCATTTCAAGAGATAATCGTCAGCATGAACAAGAGGAAATCTTATGGCTAGACAAGATCACGGCTCCTTTACCTGAAGTCACTATCTTTCCGTTATACTACGAGAGTGAATGTGTAGTAGTGGCTACACTTAAACCGGTAAACAATCGCAATAGTGGTCTCATGTCGTTTAGCAACTCCATGATAAAACTAAATGTTAGTCAAAGATCTACAAATGATAAGACAGAATTTTGTTCGTATTCAATTTGAGTCTACAGTTGGACGATGAATTCGTACAAAATAAAACATTGGTAGATACGTTACAAATCGAAGTACGTATTCCAAAATCCTTAATTTTTAAACACGCAGTAGTTTACGGTGTAGATAGAGAAATCACAGAAGTGGAAATTACTATGGGAATTGATCCGGCATATAAAGTAGTGCGTCTATACAAGATGACCAAAGCAGTACAACAACCTGACACAACTTTCAAAAGGGTAACTACCAAATTAGTACATTTAGTATTTCAACGTCACTACCTCCCTGAGCATATAGTTATACATTGTTAGGTTAGAGGTACGACCTAAAGTACAATCTAGTACAGTGCCGCAAATGCATGAGATATAATCATCTATCTAATGTTTGCAAATCTAAACAAATTTGCGAGAAATGTAATCGATCTCTACATGATGGGGAATGTACCGATCATCCAAAATGTATTTTCTGTCTGACAGAGCATAGTGCCTTAGACCCGCTTTGTCCATATCGGGAAGTTATACGAGAAACAGCTCGAGACGTGCTATATACGGAGTTTCATAAGAAAGTATTACAGGAAAACTCTAATCTTAATTGCTTCTCTCATGTTAACAAAAACAACAATAACTCACAATCAAACAAAGTACCTACGTTAGCTAATATTAATGCATCACAATCAGAATTTCCCAGACTAGTACCGGTAAACGCAACAACTTTTCCTATATCGTCCTTTCCTTCTACATCTTTTGTAGATATAGTAAGGAGAAGCTTAGGATGCAAAGGTTGTTTGGAAGACTATACCATCAATATCACATTCCTCTTTCAAACGGCAGATAGAAAAATTTCCTAAAGACTTTCGTAATATATCGATACAACAGATCAAGAAAACACAAGACACATTTACTTCGCCTTCATTCGCTAAATGTAAAAACAAAACTAATATAGACAATCATGTTGTTACTCTCCAACAAACAGTTATAGAAAAAAATAAAGGAATGACAACATATCAAAACCCAATCTCAGTAACACAGAAGAATTTTATTTCAATACACCTTTAATTAATAAATTAGTACAAAATGCAACTGGAAAGATTTGATAGAACTTTTACACCACATAAGCGAACTCACATCCAAAATTAGTTATCAGACTTAAACAACCTGAGTTGTAACGAATCTCTA
>JAGDQP010010648.1:0-11651 GCA_022664845.1 Lepisma saccharinum
TTTAGACACCATTGTATTTTATTTTCAATATACTGTGGACATTTTCTTATGGTGCTTACCATTTTGTTCCCCCGACCGGCTCAATTATTCTGACACATGATGAAACTCACTCACTATTAAATTTTAACGGATTCGGGTTGAACACCTTTGTCCCTTATTTAATTAATTTCAGTTTGCCCATCCGTCTGTCTAACGCAGACTTACTACCTTAACCAAAAGAAATAGAAATTTACTTTAGATTTGGGTTCCTAGAGCTTGATTTATTTTGCACCTTTTAATAGTGTAAGGTTACAACTTTCCTTTATGGTAATTTTTGGAAAATATGCACTGAATCTAGTACATGGCACGCTAGCGCCAAACATAGGCATATATTGAGAATCGGATTTCAGGTTTGGTTTCAGTGCAGAGCTGAAACGGGTCACGAGATCATTCAGGTCAAGTTTCGAACTGGGTCACCTATGTTCGGATTAGACCGGGTCACCAAAAGTGGTCCGGTTTCAGCTCTGACTCAATCTTCTTAATTCACTTTAACGATTTGGACAAAGAGAGGTTTACAATCTTTCTTTACGGTACTTTTGCATTACGTGGACTCAATTCAAATTATAAGATACGCCAACATCGGAACGATTGTTAGTAGAGAGAAATTAACTTCAGATTTCAGTTACCAAGATTTATTCGGTTGTTTTCAGTTTAGTGGCAACACAACCTTTCTGTACGGAATTTTTATAATAAAATGCACTTTCGTGAAAATACATATATTCCACCCGGACTTTCACCATTTAAATTGGACTAGACAGGTAGGTATGGGCTAATTGCGAAAAATCTCAAATGGATTACATCCCTCGGCGAACACCCTTCTGGCGAAATAAATAGAAATGGAAGCGGCAAAGATATAAGCCTATTTAGATATCATTCAGGAGCAATTTTTTCGTTGAGCCTATTTAGATATCAACTTCCTTCTAGCATCCTCTTCCTTGGCCTCCCTGCCCTGAACCTAAGTTGACTGAAGGCCATAAATCAATTGAAATTCAAACTTAATTTGCAATTATCGTGTAGTCTCTAAATTTAATAGTAAGAGTAAGATCAAAGTACTGAGTATTCTTGCGAAGAAGTATAGAAAATCATTTTTGTGCAAATAATTTGGAATATTCCATCGAAAAGTAGTGGTATAAGGTATTCATGCCCACATTAAACGGACAAATCGTGACGAGATTATGCGGCAAGGAGCTCAGAAAGCGAAGTGCTTCGCTAGGTTGGGAACCGAGCTGGCGCCTAGTACAAAACTTTCCTATATTGAGGATGACAACATATAGAATAGAAATTAATGGCAAAAGATACTAGGACTACGACATTTTCATGACAAGTATTTCAATACATCACTTGATACAGAGCAAGTATGGAAGTGAATTTTCATGCAAACAGTTTGGAGCATACCATGAAAAAGTAGTGGTACATCAATGGAACTATTTCCTGTCAAATCCATGCTCTCGCTTTACTGGACGTGAAGCCATTGTGTCTGGCGATGGCAGTTTTTGGAAGTTTTCGTTGAGTTCAGTTTGAAATAATGCAGTTCCGGATGGAATTGTCACAGAGCAATGAATGAGATCTTGTTGGAATTATAATTGAGATAACATAAATTTGGTGGTTGTAATCATATGCATTTAGGAGGAAATAGAAGAGTAAGAGGGGACATTTTCGTTGTCAGAAAATTCTCTCAATTTGAAATATCCTTACGTGAAAATTAAGTACCTCAAAGCCAAAAGTAGTGAGAAACTATTAGATGACAATAATTCAGTCTACCAATCTCAGAAATATCCTTTAAATATATATCTCATGCACATGTTGTAATTCTAGGGACGAACTACATGAGCCGTAATTACAATTGCAATGGACGGAAGAAAACTCATAAAATCAAAAACGTTAACCCATTAAAGTAAAGAAAGCGAAAAATGTATATATCTTTTTTTAAAAAATCCATATATTCCTTCTTTTCCCCTTTAGGTCGTATTGTAAATGTCCTTGTCAATTATAAATATGTATTACCGCTTATTATCATTCCAGATTTGTAGCGTTTTTCGCTTCTGTCTCAACGTTTGCGAGATAGGCGAGAAAGGAATATACATGCACTGACCAGAAACACTCCCGAGATGATAATCTGGCACAAGCGCAATTTCGCGTGCAATCGATGGCCCACTAACCAAAAAAGCGGTATACAAATTTTTAGGCCCCGCACTGAAAGCGTCAAGGAGATATAAACAAAAAAGCAAACAAAAAATTGTATAAGGCAGAAGACACATTCCATGCCGAATCAAGACAGCTACCATCTCTTTTCCACCCAACCATCACAGAATTGCATGAAATTCGGGAAATTGGAGATGTTAGTGGAACTTAGTCACCGTGACAATTGTTATATCCCGATACCTTTTACTTTTGTACTTCGTCAAAATCAAACTGCACCGAAATTGCCATGTTCAAGCTGCTTAGCTATATACAAGTTGATGCAACTCTGCCTCTATTTGGCCTAAAAAGCTAAAATAAATTGTACTTCAAATAGATTGCAACAACGGAGAGAATATATTTGGTAGTCCATACTATGCTATAAAACATACGCAAAATCCATGTGCATCTGTACAAGAGTTAGCAGATAATACAGGGTTTCCAACTTTGAGGCGAAAACTGCTGACACTGGTAAATAAATGAATAACAGTTCGCGATAAAGCAGAAACAATGAGATACAGTAAAATTTAGCGCTTGGGAGTTGATTTTCATTAATATCATGGATATTAAGAGATACGATGTCAAGTCGATGGTTGTCATTGTTGCCAACCCGAGATAAGGTGTATTTTTCAACTGGCACTATGCTATTTAATTTTGGTATTTGTAATTATGTAATGATGGTAGTCATTCTATGTGAAGCATGTTGAACGTGAACCGTTTTTGGACTAGTAGTCGACGCGCGATGTTATTGTACTGATCCACATCAAATTAGTACATTTAATTATTTTATTATTTATTCTGTACATTTTACTTGTGAGCAAAATGAGTTTTGAAGTTTTAAATATCCAAAGTTTGAGAATCTCTGGTATAGACCGTTCTATGGCTATATCTCTCAGTAATTATATCTGGTGTAGTAAAAAGTAATCCATTATTTTTGCATGACATTGAAGGCTTGACTTACCATAGTTAGAATGATCCGATTTTGGTCACATATGCGCCGTTTTGTTCGATAACGTGTTCCCATTTGGAAGGTAATATCATGATGCCTCTCTCGTAGAAGCCCTTGTCCCTACTGGCAAAAAATTGAGACAGTCGATGTTCACAAGCCTCGCTTGACGCGAATTTTTCACCAGCAAACGTGTTCGCCATGGACAGGAACAGATGGTAATCACTCGGTGCCAGGTCCGAACTATAAGGTGGATGCATAAGAACCTCCCACCCAAGCTCCCGGAGCTTCTGGCGAGTCACTATCGATGTGTGTGGCCTGGCGTTGTCCTGGTGGAACACAATGCCTCTCCTATTGGACAAAGCTGGGCGCTTCTGGGCGATTGCTGCCTTCAGACGGTTCAATTGTTGACAGTATAGTTCCGAGTTAAGGATTTGGCCGTAGGGGAGCAGCTCATAGTAGATAATTCCCTGCCAATCCCACCAAACACACAGCAAAACCTTCCTGGCCGTCAATCTTGGCTTGGGCACCGTTTGCGCCGGCGCACCGCCCTTCGACCACGACCGTTTCCGCGTGACGTTGTCGTAAGTGATCCACTTTTCATCACCAGTCACCAATCGCTTCAGAAATGGGTCGCTTTTGTTGCGATTCAGCAGTGATTCGCAGATGGAAATTCGGTCCATGAGGTTTTTTCTGCGTTAACTCGTGTGGCACCCATACATCAAGCTTCTTTTTGTATCCAGCCTTATGCAAATGGTTCCACACGGTTTTTGTGCAATGTTTAGCTCTTGGGCAATCGAAACAGTGCTTACATGACGGTCGGACGCGACAATGTCCATGATTTTATCGACATTTTCGACACTTGGCCTTCTAGTGCGTGGTACATCTTTGACGTCAAAATTACCGGCACGGAATCGACGAAACCAAAATTGCGCGTGATTGGCTGTTACAGTATCAGGACCATAAACACTATTCACATTTGCAGCCGCCTGGCTTGCGTTTTCGCCTTTATCGAAGAAAAACTGTAAAATATAGCGTATTTTCTCTTTTCTAGTGTCCATTTTGACGCGCTCAACTCATCACAACTATCTGAACAGTGTTTGAAGTACGCAATCTCATCGTTTGAACGCCATCTCGTTGAACCCGATCGGACTTATACAACGCGAGATACAGATCACTGAAGCCATCTATTTTCAAAATAATGGATTACTTTTTACTACACCAGATATTTTGGTAACTTGAAAACATGGATCTTTTTTTAGGTTAGAAAATGGTTCCTCACAGTGTTCATATTTGCTGCAGAATGCTCGCATAGCAGTGACCCGTATCCTACAATTTGTTTCTGCTTATATCTCCTTGATGCTTTACGTGTGGGACGTAATACTTTGTATGACGCTTTTTTAGTTAGTGGACCATTGATTGCGCGCGGAATTGCGCTTGTGCCAATTATCATATCGAGAATGTTCCCAGTGAGAATTCTTCATGGCGTGGTTAAACGCCTGATCGGTCCACAGCCCGGTATATTCAAGTGTCGTGCATGGTTGCCTGTCTTCCAAGGAAATAGCAAATGTAGCTTCTATGAAGATATTAGTGTTTTCCTGCAAATCAGTAGCTTTATTAGAAAAAAGATAGTCCAACCGTTGACCATCCTTGGAGAAAATGAGATGATGACCTTTATACCATTAATACAATATGCACCAAACATTTCACTGTGCTTTCATTTGACTAAAAGAAGCCAGTAAACCATAATCAAAGAGCAAATACATTCATTCGTTAAATTGCATAGGATGATACTAAATACATTTGGGTTCTGAAATCCACACTGTAGCACAAAATTTCTCATTGCACTTTCATTTGACTAGGGGAGGACAATAGATTATAACTAGTCCTAGCTTGTATTATGATTGGCTTTATTTAATAGAATAACTACCAAATACGTTTTGGCTTGTGAAAAATACACACCATTGGTCCAAGCTACAATAAACTCTTGCTGTATGTATCACTTGACCTAAGAACGTAGACTACATGCGGTCTCAGATACAATAAGTGAGTTTTAATCAATATACACGTAGTTACATTCTTTTCAAAATAAGAAAGAATTACATTAACCTGTAGGTAATTCATATTTGAATTGTGATCAATGTAATCTGAGAATAATCCATAAATATTATTTTCGTCCTCTTTTTCTTTAACAAATAATATGTGTCAATTTATTATTTCAGTAACTAAAGTATTAATGGCTTAAAATAAGAAATAATTGCTACTTAATTTAATATTTTATTATAGTACACAAAAATATCAGAAAGTGATAGAGATTAGTGTCTGTTCAGTGGAGAAAAGAGAAGTTCTTTCAGTCCTTGAAATTAAAAAGAATAAAAGATTAGAATCTTTATTCAGACTGAAAAGCTTTCCCCAAACGAGAGAGAGAGAGAGAGAGAGAGAAGATGGACAATTTACTTCCCTTCCATTTTCTCCTCAGTCTTCAGCACACAATACGACAATAAAGTGATTCTTATGAGAGCCAGTTTGGCTGTTATTCAAATTCAAAAGGTGCTTGTTAAGAAAAGCTAAAGGTTTTATAAGTGATCTTTCATAGCAAAAGCAATTTAACAGCAAAAGGATAATTTCATAGATGAAAAAAATCTCTCAATTTGTATTTTATTAAAACAAAAAAACTTTCTTAACTTAAAATGAAGAAAAACTTTAATAAAACTTCAAATAAAGAACTTTCTTTAAACTCTCGGAAATCCCATTTTAGATTCTCATGATAAACAAGGTTGGCAATTTCCAATGATTCCACATTCAATATATATATATATATATATATATATATATATCGTATAGTTAGGAAGTTCGTCAGATATCAAGCCAGTAAAGACCACCACTTGACCGAAAAAATTGCACTGATAAATTCACAACTTATTAGAAATGGGGTGAAATGAACATGGAAAGTCATAAGTTACACAGTTTATAGAAACGGAATTGTAGGACATTTGGTCACAGTGTTTGCAAATTATATACAGTGTCATCCAAACGGACGGAATACTCTTTCTAATTTAAAATCGCTTAAAGGAATGAAAAGTAAATACACATAAACGTGTGCTGGGCAGAAAACGCTACCTTCTACAGGGTATCTTCATCATGAACACTATCTTGAATCTTGCTTGATTTTTTTAAAAAGAAGGGTGTCGTGCAAGATATTAGTCTGAACTAATACACCATAAATATACTAATGAAGTTAGACTTGTCGTGAATTTATTACTTTGAAAGATAATGAAGTGTCACATTATAATAGAGCCATTGTTTTAAAAAGTTTGTAAACACTTCTTGAAACAGCTAAGGAGACAACAATCCATACTACAAACCAACACTTACTTAGTTGAGAGTCAGGTAATTTTTCTTTCATTAATAAATCAGTGTTATAAACTTCATATGAATTTAATTGATAATGGATCCAGTCAGCATTATGTTAGTTTAGAAACATAAATGAATGACAACTATACGGAAATGAATGGAAAATAAGGAAATAAATGTGTTTTCTGTACTTTAAAAAAAATTAAAAAGGTCCTCAACCTTTAATGACTGATAACATATTCATCCATTGCAATAATAGCATAATCGCATGCGTTAGAATCACGTTTGTACTATCAAATCTGCAAACTTGCATAGAATTTATCTCCCTTTATTATTTTCAATTTTTAAACTTATTTTTCAATTTCCCACAAATTTGTACTCCTGGACTGAAGCCCCTTTTAAAAATATACGATTCAATTGCCCATTTTTTTTTTCAGTGGGGAGAGGATCATGTAATACATGAGTTTGGACCGACATTTTATCCAAAAGAAGTGTTGTTTAAATAAGATTTGTAATACACTGACGGCAAATGAAATCCCAATACTAAGAAGGAGTTTTCCTATGTGAATTAAATTCTTAGTATTGAAAGGAGCGGTATTGTCCACTGTCTTCTCTATTCCTTCTAATTCCATGGCAACAGCAAAGAATTACACGTAGACTTGAAACTTTGTAAAGGCTAGAAAATACTTTACAATAGCGGGTATTTCATTCAGTGCTGGCCTTATAAACTTTTCATACACATACAGTATTAGATTATGCTTTTGTTGTCCTTTGACTCCTTAGCTTCAAGTCTCACAACGATCCTGTAATAGCAAGTATTGCTAGAAAACTGATTAGAAAAGTTATGTCCAAGTTGTTCGCTGTTTCATAGCAAAACTATAGCCAATTTTAACAGTATTTTGTAAAATAGCGTCATATAAGGAATACAGCGAATTACTTTTGTAGTTCGACATTCCTTTACAGAGTAGGAAACAATCGTTACAGATACGTACAGCGAATGAGTAGCGAAAAATGTAGCTCGGTTTAACGCGCATAAATAGTTTAAAGTCTTGTTGTTTTCTTTGTAGATGTGTTAGGTGAAACAAGTTAAGAGGCAGCATCCATAACTAATACACTGTTAAAAATTTTCCGAAACAGTTTTGGAAAAAGCTAGGCAACAATAGCTGCCTAAGCATTTTCAGTAAACTTGGCTAATAAAAAGCAGCCACCAGTTAGTTCTTCAGAATACTGAGAGCAAGGGAAGCTTGAGCAAGGTCTAAACATGGGCTGATCAGTTAGAAGTTCAGTGTCCTACCGACTGGTCTAAATTGCCACTGCAGAAACTCACTACATCAAAACAGTATAGAAAGTCAGAAATACGTTACCCGAACCCCGAAAACATAAACAAAGTTACTTCAACGGCTTACGCCATGTTCTAATAACTTTATATATTTGTCAAGTAGGGATCGCAATCCCCATTCACTAAGAATATTTTCCATTTCTGTAAAATATGTGATTAAAATGACGGCAGCAAACACTTGATAAGAGTTTCATGTTTCACTATGATAAGGAATCGTTTTTATCTTTCTGCGCATGTGCGAAAGTCATGCTTGAACGGAAAAATGAGTACCTCCAACCATGAAAAAAAAAAATTATCGGTGCTTTTGACCGACTCTTTCAGTATAGTAGGATTACTGCAAATACTTACATCTACATGAAACATTACTAGATATATCAAACAACGTCCATTTTTTTAGTGTAAACAGTTTTACTATTAGTGTTACGCTAACATACCGAACCTCACCCATACAACATTACATATTGTAGAAAATTCCATTTGAACTCACAATTTTCCAGCAATGTTCTTGGAATACTGGACATATTTCGGGAATAAAAGGATGTTGCAAAATAAGAGAAATGTGAGAAGGAAGTAGGCCTAATACAACGCCTATTTTGAAGGTACAATCGCAGCATTAGCCTGACGTGAAACGAAAAACCATCGAAAGCTTAAGAATAGCTGGTCGCTAGGTTAGATCTCAGGTTCTTGTGAATGCAAAAACGACGCGACGTTCTAGTACCTGAACCACAGCTCAGAGATAGGAATGGGGGTATCTACCTGGTATTTTCCTTGTGGAATCAGGAAAACTTCATTCACGTGTCATTTATAAAGATAAATACGGTACACAAAGTTCAGATCCATTACTCCATCCCCCTCCTGTTTCTCTTTTTATAATTTATAAAGTAAATTTATTTGTCCTTGCACTTTTCACAGGGATTAGTAGTCCCTACCCATTCACATTTGATGGGGAGTTTTGTTTTTACAAATTATCTTTCAGCTTACTCTAGCGTTTAACAGTGTAGACATATGATTCGCGTATGATCATCGCGTTACTAATATGAATGAAACTTAACATACAATGGCGCAGACAGGTATCCAGGTGGAAGTCACACAAAGACCATATTTTATTTTCCAAGACGTCAATTTCCGTCTGGCGTAAGAGAAAGGAAGAAAAGTTCTTTCCCTTGTTAATATGAAAAATGTTTGAAAATGCGCATCACGTTCATTCTTCATTTTTTACTAGTTAAAAAGTCTGCACTTTCTCTTTCCTGCTATCCACCACTCCGCAAAACGTACATCGTGTACCTTCTCTCTCTGTCTCTTCTCTTACCAGGTCAAGAAGCTCCCAGTCCGCATCACGTGCCTGTATCATGCCGTTTGGAATCTCCAATACTTTGAATTTTAAATTACTCGGCACAAAACTTACGGTCGAGTGCAGAATGACATATATAAGAGATCTGCGTTCTAACAATCTTGTGGGGCAAACTTGAAGTTCAGAGATTTCTTGTGTTCTAGACAGTGATATTACTGGAGACAAGATGGGTGTGGGGGAATCGGGCTTAAGGATGGAGGTCCAGAAGGAAGTCGATTTTCCGCATCACTTACTTTCATTCTCATTCTTGCATTCCTTCCTCCTACACGCCCCCTCCCCCTTCGCAGACGCACATTTCGTTTTCCATATATGAAATATAATTTCTTTTATACTTTCGCTTTCAATGTTTCATTCTTATGCGCTAAAAGCTTGACAGCAGAAAGCGAAAGTAAATATAACCCACGGCTTTTATTATGATATAAAGGAAAAGACAGGTTTTACTTTATTTTATTGGAGAGAACTTTTTTTGAAGCTGTTTACTGGATGTCAGAATAAGGCTCTCTGCATTAAATAGTTTTCTGCTCAAATATTAAAGGACAGAGTGGGTTCATTAAAAGCCATAATGTTATTAATTTGGTAATGTTTGGCAATATTTCTTCCTTTTCGGGATACACAAGGCTACATAGTAAAAAAGAGTTTTAGCCAAACTATCGGAAGATAGTATTTGAAGATAGATAGAAGCAAAGTGTTGAATTAACACAGGCATTTCTATCTGTGTACAGTTACGGAAAAAAGGAATTACGCGAACATAGTATCTAGTTCTTTTTGTTTTTAACTTAGATATATAGAGTAGATAAGCACCTTTGGTATGAGTATGTCACTTGCAGTTGATCAGACATGCCACGGCTTAGGCATACCCGAGTTTGTGGCCCTTGAATGTAAGTTAAACCAAAAAATATAAATGCTATGATCCGGCAATATCTTTTTCCGCGACTGTACACGTATGGATGGATGTTCAGTCAACATCCGAAAACAGGATATTTTACAAAACATAATTATTCTGTAATAATAGATGTAAAAAGCTAAGTAGTGTGTAAAATATGGAAATCTCTATTGCCAATATTGACAATTTATTTGAAGAAAAAGATTTATCTCGGATACGCTTTAGATGTAATCAAAAGCCGGTGTGAGGTAAATGAGACTAGTATTCGATTCGCAAGTCAGAAATTTAATTTTGTGTACATTTTTGTTTTAGTTTTAGTTTTAATGAAACGGAAATCTCGAAGGAGTTAACAGTGAAAGAAAAAAATCATTCAAATCAAAGTAGAAGGAAGGCCAAAAGCCGTTGATGCGAAGAAGAGATCTCTTACAAGAAAACAAGAGAAAATGGTAGAAACAAAAGTTACAATTAAAAAAAAAATAGTAGACACAGACATTTTGTTCTACTTCAAAAACTTTAACCTATTATCTACCAACAGAGAGTGCTTTTTCAATACTAGACAGTTCTCTAAGTTAATTTTCTTTTTCCTTTAAGCTAGAAAATCTCATTGCAAGATGTTAAAACAGAATATCTGATCATTTGAAATGTGAGCTCAGAAACTAATTAAGCTCATAACAAAAGCGAGAAAGAAAGGAGATTTCAAAATCTCAGACAATTTAAATCCACTGCAATCCTCCCTAAAGTAGAAGAAAGGTACAGCGGAAGAGATTGCTTTAAAGAGTTGAATACATTGTTCACAATAGGTAGGTAGGTATAAAGAAAGATCTTTGATTCCTTCATTGAATAAAGCAAATTATCAAAAGAAGGATATATTTGAATATTTCACTATTAAAACAAGAAATTAACCTTAAAGACAAGTAAAAAGATCAGGCGCAAGATCAAAGAAAACAAAGAGTTATATTTTAAAACATAATTGAATGTCTTTATTAAGAAGGCGAGGAATGGAAAAGGAAAACTCTAGAAACTCGTACTTTGGAATTTAGACCACAGATTTTAACAATAAGTTCAAAGAACTATAAATAATTCAAGGAGAAATACATAATCAATTCTCGAGTGTAACAGCAATAATAACTCTACAAATTAATAGAATACTTTTCTTCTAATTGCTTCATTGTAGTTTGTACTTGTACAGTGAACGACAAAAGTAAATAGAGGTTGAAGTTATAAGAAATAATATTTTTTCTTCCTACAGGAGAATTGATTCACTATACGCCAAATAGTTAGAAAACCAACATGACAGTAAAAAACATGAGGCAACACATGGCATGCCAAAATATTCCTCCATTTGCAGCAGGAAAGTAAAAGGAGTTGAGCATTACTTAGAGAACCACGAGATAGATAGGCAGAAATTCCATTGACGTTAAGTTTTGAGAAATAGGAATTAATGCAAAGAAAAGGAAAATGATAACATGGACATCATGCAGGAATTGTCATTATTTAGTGGAACAAAACTTGTCTTGCTTAAACACACACACAGAGAGAGAGAGAGAGAGAGAGATAGAAA
>JAGDQP010010648.1:16874-35217 GCA_022664845.1 Lepisma saccharinum
GCAGCTCCCCAATTGTCCTCACGATGCTGGGTCAACACCGAAATTTTATGAGCCCCCACCGGGAATCGAACCCGGGACCGCTCGCACTGAAGTCGAGCGCGCTACCGACTAGGCTACGCAGGAGCTCATATATATATATATATATATATATATGTGTGTGTGTGTGTGTGTGTGTGTGTGTGTTTTAATAAGAACAAGATAAGTTTTTATGCACTGCATATTGACGATTCCTGCATTATGTCGATGTTATTATTTTCCTTTTCCTTGTATTAATTCATATCTCGTAGAACTTAATGTCAATGGAATTTCTGCATATCTATCTCGTGATCCTCTAACAAGGAAACTGCCTCCGGTGGGACTCGAAAATCTCCATGAAACTTCTACAGTGTGTTGATGATGTTCAAATGATCACTCTTGTAGTACTACGTTTCGGAGATTAGCGGTATATGAGTTACAAGACTTCAAAATTTTCGAAATTTTACTTTGAATTCCTGAAACGTATGCAAAAGTTCATAGATATGTGCTGAATTTATGCATTTCCCATTCAGTTTATATAAAAGGTTGCGGTGAAGCTAATTTAAATGTTATATTAAAGGTATTGATGAAGTTGGCGTGTTGATTGATTGCTTTGATCTCTGCCAACTGCGAATTTTATATAAATATAGGGTGATCCAAAGGAAAGTTTCCGTCTTGTTAATTTCGTAACAAATTCATTTCCAGGAGGAATCTCAAAACAGGTCTCTTTTAATTTAAGGGGGAATGTGTCGTTGTGATCAATCATTGTATGCTATCCCATTTTGTTGTTGTCTTGTCGCAAAAAGTGATATTTTCTTAAATGACAACATGAATCAAATGACACATCATTTCAACTGTCTTTAGGTTATACTTAGAAAAGCATGGGATCATTTACTAGTTCTTTTGTAAACTGCGAGAAATTGCGTTTGCAACTCTCAAATATTTTAAAGTGAAACTTGGTAGGTGATGTAATATTTTACACTAGTTAACGTTATGAGCACTCCGACTGCCATCGTTAGTATAAAAGAACTCCTGGAAATATCACTGTGATAAATTTAAACGTGCTATCTCATGTTTTATGATAAAATAACACCCAACTCCTGTGATGAATTCGTTAATGCCGGGATTTCTGAACAGAATTTCAAGTGCGGAAAGGGGAAACTCGTTGGTTCGAACCTCGCTACCAAACATCGTGCTTGAAAATTTCCAGAGTTTCTATCAATTTCACGAGACTTATGTTGAGTTGGTACCGTTGCTAAAGCCCTGACTTCTTTGCCTTCCTGACGGAAGAGGTATGGCCAAGGGACGCCATCCCTCAGGCGAGTGACTGTAAAATATTGCGCTGTAACCCATAAAAGAGAATTGAAACTAATTTAATTGAATCTGTGATTTAGTTGCAAGATTAATGCTACCAACATTATTCGAAGTTTGGGAAGTTCGAATATATAAAATATACAGTTGAAACTTGAAAGTAAAGGAATTCGAATAATATACATTGAACTCTGGTATTACGATGTATTCGGAGTTCGAATATTCGTAAATTTGTAGCACTATGCAGGACATTTAGTTTCCTTAAATTAAAACGTAGTCAGCAAGCAAGCCTTTAAAAGTTCTTTTGAATATCCTTAAAAAGTGCTCATTGCAACTTGATCAATTCTTAGCGATACATCACAATTGCTACCTTTCAATACTACAAAATTTAAGGAAGGATATAATTGCATACAATTGGTAAGTAAGGTAATACAATTTACTATAATAAACGTTATGAGTGCCCTCTATTGCCCATCGTACAATGAAGAAAATCTCCGGATCACAGATTAAATTGAATTAGCTTCAATTCTATTTTATGGGTTACAGCGGTAATTTTTGCCTTCACTCGTCTGATATCATGTTCAGAGAAAATATTATCTCACCTACCAAGTTTCACTTTATAATATTTGAGAGTTGCAAACGCAATTTCTCGCAAAGTTTTCAAACGAATTAGTAAATGATCCCATGCTTTTTAAAATAGAACCTAAAGACAGTTGAAATGATGTGTCACTTGACTCATGTAATCTTTTTTGCGACTAGACCACAATAAAATGGGACAGCATGCAATGACTGACAACAATGACACAATCCTCCTTAAATTAAAAGGGGCGTGTGTCGAGATTGCTCCTGGAAATGAATTTGTTACGAAATTAACAAGATGGGAACTTTCCTTTGGGTCAAACTGTATTTATATAATATTCGCGTTGGTAGGGATCAAAGCAATCAATCAACACGTCAACTTCATCAATACCTTCAATATAACATTTAAATTATATTCAGCGCAACCTTTTGTATAAAAGTGAATAGCAAATGAATATTTTTAGTACATGCGTATGAAGTGTTGCCTACTTTTCAGGCATTCAGAGCAAACTTTCGATAATTTTGAAGTCCTGTAACTCGTGTACCGCTAATCTCCGAAACGTAGTACTACAAGAGTGTTCATTTGAACACATCATCAACAACACTGTGGAAGTTTCATGCAAATTCTCGACTTCCATCGTTGACAGTTTCCTTGTAAGTGATGTTCAATTTCTTATACTTTCATGCTGCAAATGGAGAAATATCCTGGCATGCCATGCTTTGCCGCATGTCTGTACTGTTATGTTGGTTATCTAACTATTTTGCGTACAGTGAAATTATTTTCCTTGAGAAAAAATGTGTTATTTCTTATAACTCCAACCTCCATTTACTTTTGTCGTTCACTCTACACTTCGCATCAAAAAAATGCGACAGCGAACTTGCAGCTATGCCACGCAATTGGTACCTTCTTATCCCATCGTGTCTGGTAAAGAGATCTCCCTCTTTCGGCTTTCTTCGTCTCTCCTGTACTAAAATCAGCAAACAACATAAGCACATTTTTCTTTTCAAAATATATATACTGTATGTATCGATAAAAGAAAAAAAAAACGAAATGAAACAATATATATATAAGATGATGCAGGGACTAATTGAAAAACACAGAATGAAAAATTGAATTGATGAATGTCTGTTAGAAGGAGACAGAGAAATGAGAGAGAGGTAAAAGGCTGGAGACAAAATAAGAAGACGAAAAGAGAGAACCGATAAAAATATGGAATGTTAATGTAGTAAAAAAGTACTTGACATTATACGGTACAGTTCCCAGAAATCCAACAGCAAGACAGAAGTGACTTTGGGCTTTTTTATTTTTCAGGACTATTCGAATATATAGAAGGGTGCTTTAACAATTTATTAAGTCACTTTCAAAATGGCGACCGAAGTTGGTGGTCAGATTAAATACTTATGATTTCAGTGGAACTGGAGAGTTCTGAGACACATCTAGGGTTATGTCATGCTTTTTGTGGGCGTGGTTCAGATACAAATTCCTTGGGGTTCATTGAACGTGCTGGTCCGGAATACATTATAATAAACTCAGTAGATAACGTAGTTCATGCCTTCCATTCCAGACTACTCATGCAAATTGCACGTAAAAAGAAAATTAATAAATGATAATTTTTCTGATAATTTTCTATCAGAAAGAGCCAATATTACAAGTCCAAACTGTATCAAAATGAATAGTTACAAACGTTCAAAAGCAAAATTGGCATGTTCCTTATAGGCATAGCAGACCTTACATATTCCACATTTTAAACTTAAATATTAAACACATTTCATAGAATGTTGATATATTATAGGATGGAAACGAATTTTGGGCCAAACTAATATAAACAAAAAGATAATAAAAAGGGAAAATTTTCTATCCATATCTTAAAATTTATCTGTACCGAACATTCCGTTTTCGATTCCTCCTATTGCGAATATAACGTTCTACTAGTTACAACACTAATGAACTAGTGCTAATAACAATTAGTACAGATAGAATGAACACGGCAGAGCTGAAGCGGGTCATCGGGTCAGTCGGGTGACGCGGGTCAATTATGGACCGCCACCTGGTCTAGGATTCGAATCCGTTCTGACCCGGGGATTCGGTTCAGATCCGATAACCTGGAGGACAAAGGAGAATATTTTGTAATTATTTCCTTGCGTTTGAACAGTGTTTCTTTCAGGGGTTACCAGGACCGGAGATGTTTCCACTAGAGCACGAAAAGTACGACGCCAAAATTCATAATTAATTAGATTTTCCAGATCGGGTCATTTGGCTCAAGTTTGGGACCGGGTCACTGATATTTGAACCAGGCCCGGTAACCAGTTCATCAAAAGTGGCTCGGTTTTAGGTCTGGAACACATAGATGCATAAAAAGAAAGAATGTGTGTAAGACGGAGAAGCAATAAGTAAAAGATAAAGATGAATAGAGAGGGAGAAGAAGAAAAAGAAGCGAACACATGATAAGAAAACATCAAGGAACAGAGGGAGAGAGGAAGACCAATGAAAAATATGTAAACTACATTATCATTATTAAAGAACATTCACACTGTTTACTCTGATAATCGTCATTGATGTCTCGTAATTTCTCCAACAGGGGTAAATCTCTGTTTTCAGCCATTATTTTATGTGAAAGAGAACACTACCTGGTTGGGAATCGAACCGAGGTATTCAGTTTAGAAGTTTAGCATGATAGCGATACTCCACAGGTTGGTCTATTCAAAACATACTTTACAAATGGTATGTTTCTTTCTAACAATGATAACATGAAAAATGTATACTATTTGCTATTTTAGTATATCATCATCATTACCATATTCAGCCGTTTTCTATCCACTGCTAGATCAAGGTCTCCCCTTTTCTTTCCACATATCTCGGTCTGCTGCTATCCTCATCCATGTAGATCCCGAAAAACCCTTGATTTCATCTAATCATCTTACATTTGGACGTCGTTTCGGTCATTTATTTTCTCGAGGAATCCAATGTATCACATTTGTTGTCCATCTTCCATCAGTTCGTCTAGCTATGTGACTAGCCCATCTCCACTTCATCTTCTTCGCAATCCTCATTACATCCTCTAGTTTTTTTTTGTGCGCAAATCCATTCATTTGTCTTCCTGTCCCTTCTAGTTATTCCTAGTACGCATCTACCCATTGCTTTTCGTGTGACTGTTAATCTTTGAGTTGTTTGCACATTCAATGTCCAAATTTTACAGCCGTACATAAATACAGGTAAGGCACACTGATTATAAAGTTTACGCTTCGGACACATTGGTAATTTGATTTTGAAAATAGGTGTAGTCTTCCAAACGAACACCACGCTATTTTACATCTACTATTTATTTCATCCGTCAACGTGGCATTTGATGTTTTGAGCTGACCTAGGTACACATATTCATAAACTATGCCTATTGTCTCTATGTTAATCTTTATTTCCTTCTTTGCTGCATGTTGATTGTACATAAATTTTGTTTTACTTAAATTCATGTTAAGGCCTATTTTCGAACTCTCATTACTCAGTTCTTCCATTCTAGTTTGTAGTTCTTCTGCACTTGAAGCAAACAGGACTACATTATCAGCGAATCGTTAGTGACGAAGATATTAGCCATTAATATTTGTTCCAACTTCATCCCAGTTTACATTTTAGAACACTCTCTCTAGGACCGCAGAAAACGGATTTGGAGAAACTGAATCTCAAAGCCTTACCCCTTTTCCAACATTAAAATTTACACTTTCTTGATGTAGTCTAATGACAGATGGAACAGTCGAGTAGATGTTTAGCAGTAACGTCATGTAGGCACTTTCGATGCCTTGATGTTCAAGTGATTTAAATACTGCTGCCAAGAAGACCGAATCGAAAGCCTTTTCAAAATCTATGAATCCCAAACATAGTGGAAGTTCATATTCATTAGTTCTTTCCATAACTTCATTCAATGCTTGTATGTTTTCCATTGTGCTAAATTTGCGGCGAAATCTGGCTTGTTCCCTTCCCTGGTTAAAATCCAAGTCTCGTTCAAATACGATTCAAAATAACTTTGGTGAACATTTGTATAGAACTGACAGTAAACTAATTGGTCTGTAGTTTTCCACGCGTTCTTTGTCCTCTTTCTTGTAAAACTAAATGATGATAGCATTATTCCAACTTGACGGTATTTCTCTCTTCCTCAGGCACATCGAGAATAATTTAACAAGTTCCTCTTTCATCTGTTCACCTCCCCATTTAAACATCTCTGCTGTGAGTCCATCCTCTCCTGGCGATTTTCCATTCTGCTGCTGTTTAGTTTTCTTCAGGCTCTTGTTTTCCTCGATTGTATTTCTAACAAGATTTTCGTTGTATCTTCGTACATCCTCTCTTATTTTCTTCCTTACGGTTTTATTTAGTTCTATGTACTCAATCCTCTTTATGTAACTTTCCTCTTCTTTCATTTCCCTTCTTTTCTTCATCAACAGTTTAGTTACTTCTGAGATTTTGCTCTCTTTCTTCTTTTCAATGCCTGCTATTTCCTTGGCTGTTTCTCTTATTGTCAGTTAGTATTTTATTTCTGCTATTAATGTCTTCTTTATTCTCTAACTCTTCCAAGACGCTGAATCTGTTGCTTAGTTCTATCTCGAATGTCTGTATTTGCCTACATTTTTTTTTCAGATTTAAAATTGGCGGTTTTCCTCTGCTAGGCTTCTTTCTTTCAAGGCAAGTATTTAGTTTCAGCTTACATCTCATTATCCTATGATCACTCGATATTTTCAAACTGTTCAGAACAGACACGTCTTGGGAATTTCCCTGTTATTAGATAAAACGTAGTCTATTTGGTTTTTAGTCACATTTGGGCCAATCCATGTCCACTACCTCTGGAGAGGCTTCTTAAAAACTGTATTGAAAATGAACAGTCTGTTGGCTTCTGAGAATTCCACTAACTTCTCTCCTCTCTTGTTTCTTTTGCCAAATCCAAAGTTTCCATTTTTCCCTCGGGTTCACGAAGCTCCTACTAAGACATCGATGTCACTTTAAAATGCATCTATGTCGACCCCTACTAAATCTACTTCATCCGCGTAGAGGAACAATTGGTTCAAGCCATTCGATGTCCTCTTTCTTCTCTTGTATATTTAAAAAAATCAAATTCTAACGTAAAGTTAAGCAGTAGAGGTGACATCACCTTGCTTCAATCCGTTGCTAAAATCGAAAGTACTTGACATATTATTACCTATACGTACTCTGCTTATGGGGTCGAGTAGAAACGGCACTTTCTGTAAGCAACTAAAATGGTTTGATGTATTATTCAATTTAGCATTTATTTATGACTTGTGATATATATGGGTCAGTCGAAGATAGGGAAGAGGAAAGGACGTGGCAAGGATTTGGTCAGGGCCTCAGTTGAGTATACCATCCCAGCATTTGCCAGGGCTTCTCAACGTGGGGGCGTAGCTTGTTTGCAAAGGGGTTACGAGAGAAGTCTGTGTGTGTGTGTGTTCAACACACAAAGTGAAACGAAACCACTTGTCATAAACAAGAAAAGTACTCGTGATGGTCGCCGGTCAGAAGACATGATAAAAGGGGCGCGCGGCATGAAAAAAAGTTGAGAAACGCTGACTGAGAATGAGTCCTGGAAAACCTTATCAACAAAGCCAGTACCAACTCTCTAACACGTGCGCTTTTCTAATACCAATTGGTAGTACTGCACGCTAGCCATTAGACTACGGAGGCTGAGTAAACACAATCTGATTAGTTTCGGAGCTACAGGCTTTCTAAAATGACGTTATATCTCAACATGTAATAGCGGAAGAGATATCAGCTTAACAAATCATATTCCAAGTAGTACCAATGTTATGTTAAGATGATCTTTATGATTGGCGAATACAACTTAGAGTGACTTTCTATGCTTGCCCTATTAAACCACTTAGTTCCTTGACAATTAAATTCTTAGGTTGCAAAATCTGTTAATGTGGCACTCTTCAATCACAAACATTGTCTAAATAGATGTATCGGATACTATTTGCTAAGCCGACAACGGTTGCGTCATTATGTGTCCATCTATGACGTCACCTGTGACGATGGAACCGTGAATTGCACCATTATTTCGGCGACACCCTGTTAAAGCATGTTTATTTTTGTTCTTTTAAATTAGAATCCCGTAAATTATATACATCTGAGAGAAAGGGAGAATCACTGTTTTATGTTTATTCGAGGTTTCAAGCTATGAAAAATTGCAGTTAGAGACGGTATATTAACTGTAGAAGTAAATTGTGTATTTATTATGTATAAGGAGAAATAAGACTTTTTCTCATGACGTACTTCTCAACAGAAATATAATACGCAAAATAAATATCATATAGAACCATCCCCCTAGATTTTGAAAGTTAAATCTTACATTTATTTGCTTTGTAACAACCCACCGACAGAAATATAGTTTCCTTTTACAACAAAAGAAGAAAGTAAAGATAAAAAATCCTCACCCACATATTCGTATGTATTTATCTAAGAAGGTTACGTACCAGGTTTACTTGCTATTACCCAATGGTTTGGAATATCAAGCGTAAAGCAAAGGGTATTTTTAAAAGCAATGTTTATTTTCCTTTGAGGAAATTTTCCTAAATGTTCAACAGAGCATAAAGTTATTCTCGTATGACGAATGACACGAAGGCGGAACAGTTACAGTAGAACCAATTTTAAGACTAGGATTGGCCTAAGAAGGGAAAGAGTTGATTTTTTTTGTTGTTGTTCAAAATAAAATTATTTTATTCATGAATGAATTTTGACTGAGGTCATAACATTCTTAGACTTTTGAAACGCATATTCTTATTTTATAATAAATACAACATTTTAAAGTTTATATTTAGATCCCAGAAATAGAATCTATTATCGGAAGTGGGTGTAGTGGGGGACAGCAATTTTTCATTTAATGTAAGCCGGTGTTAATGATTAGGATCTTCAGTGAAATCTTGACTGACAATTATCTAGTGGATAACATCGCAGAGTTCGGATTGACAAAGAGGAGGTACATGTGTTAGAACCCCACTACCAGCATTCGTGATTGAACTTTTCCAGCACTTTCCTGATTCACCAGGAGAATGCCGAGATTATATTTAAGCTAAATCCCTGACTGTTATATTCCTCATTTCAATCCCAGAAGGAGTGATCACCGAGGAACATCACCCTTTCTAATGTCTTAATAAAACAAAGGGGAAGAAACTGATTTAACATTTGGCTTGAGGGAACTCGATTTATCTTAACATTTTAAATCTAACGGCTCTAAAACTGACAACTCCTTTTTAAATTTGATTAGCTCTCTCCATTTAAAAACATTATTGCTTTATGTAATGTAGAATCCAACCGGTTGTAGCTCAGTTGGTAGAGCGCTGGTTCTGGACTCGGAAGGTTCATGATTGGATACAAGGGGCCGACCATCGTGACTAAGGTTTATCCAGTTTCTTTCTCTCAGTCACATCGGGAAAATGCCGACATGGTACCTTCAACTTAGGACCTGGCTGACTGCTCCCTGCATTCTTTCCGTTACCCTATCCCAGCGAGATTCATAGATGCCGTAAATAAATTCAGTTCAATTCGTGAAACAGGGAGAAAGAACGATAAACCACAGTAAATATAGGTGGCAGTAGAACTCGAACCTACATGCCTTCCCAGTGGTAATCGCGACCATAGCCAAGAGACCACTAAGACGGGATTTTGCTATTTTTCTTAATTTCATTACTATTCGTATAGGCGATGATTAACAAGTGATTTGATGAGCGCACTTAATACATTTTTAAAATTATACAAAATACAAAATTCAATTTGAAATACGTAATCATGACATCAGAGAATTAATATTTGTACTCATTGCAGAGTAAGTGCTCAATAACGTTTCATACGGTTTCTCGTCTGTTTCCAGAAGAGTACTACTTTACCACTCTGCCTGTTCTCCTCAAAAAGGCATTAATTACATAAGTATTCTTAAAACAACCTAACGGACAGTAACACAAGTTTAAACGAAAGAAACATTTTGAAAAATCAAATATCCTTCCCCACCAAAAAAAAAAAAAAATCCTCTACTTAATCTCGTTGTAAATGTCTCTTTTCATAAATTTATATCTGAAAATCCTATTTTCTGTTAGAATAATTTTTCTTCCACTACTTCAAATAAAGTATTTTTAGTGGGGGGATAAATATTATCTGATGAAGAATACTCCAAAACCCAAGTTTTTCTTAAAAACGAAAAAGCTACGAATCCTATTTAGTTATCACGACTCGACTGTGAATAGACGAACATAGAACATAAAGGTTCAAGATGAATTTGTTAGAGAAAATTAATTTGTTCTGTGAGAAACCTTTTGATTGTTGAATTGGAATGCTACAGTTATTTATTACTATATATTCCCTCATATATTTATTACGAAATGAGCATCCTTTCATGAAATAAATATAGATAACGTTTTCGTTTTGAAAATTTTCCATTTTCTTTAGCTGCTTTGACGAGCTTATGGAACCATTCATCAATAACATGTTTATAATTCGATTTTCTAAAACGAAAAATAATATTCTTGTTCCGCTCTTTTTCAATATTTTCTACTTTCTTGGAACTAGATTGTTTTAATTCGTTTCACTGTTTCAAAAATTTTAACTTGATAAACGAACGTTTAATTCCCATTCATCCCCTCAGTTTTCTTAAATAAATTTTCAGAAGATTCATACACCAGAAAAGCTTCTTCTTACGCACATGAAATTACATTTTCCTTCTTTCTTTAACTTGAAGAGATATCTGGCTATTTACAAACATTTTTGTTAATGTAATTTACAAAAAAAATATTTTGAAGTTATCAGTACGAAATAATAACACTTGAATTTTCATTAGTTAAACCAGAGAGCCCAAACAGATCACTAGGGCAACTAATTGTGCTTTATACAGTTGCAAATTAAGCTTGGGATTTTTCCTACATTATGCTTTATTATGTTTATTGTCAAATTGTCAATACTACACTGATATATACGCCTTTCACTCCTACCTTGTTGCAACACTAAACTTGGCTTCCTATTTTTTTTTGTTTGTTTGTTTTCTGCACCACTAGGTGGAAGAGTAATAATCTAAAGTAAGTAGACAAGTAGAGGAAAAAAATAACGTACAAATGTTCCTTCTTTCGTAAATAAAATATATTTCTATTTATAAATGTCAAATTTCAAAATTATTATACGTTTTTATGATCTAACAGTGCGTTCAACTAACCGTACAACTTGACAATTCTTCACTAAATTTACAAATAACTGGATGTTTGTTTTCACTAATTATAACAATTTAAAATTAAGTCACTTTTAAGAGATGTCTTTGCAGAATACCTGAAAATTTTCTATACAGAGTTTGGGAGAAAACAAAACTGTATCAAGAGCATTATACTTTATGCTTTATTTTGTGAACTATGTTTTTCAAAAATTACATATTTGTGTTCATATAATCACTTCAATCAAAGCTAATGTAGTTGTGAAATTCGGTTATATTTTAATGCTTTATGGCTGCTTTTATATTTTATACAAACCTCCTTTTTATTTCATAGATTCTTTTTGTGATGCATACAGTGCCATCTAACGACACATATCAGAATAATACTCCATGCTTTGGTCAAGTGAGCAGATCACTTACTCATTTTCTGAACGGATGATAAAACTGCATCCCATTCAATGAAAGCGAGAGAGAGAGAGAGAGAGAAACAGGCTCGATTCCAGTCACCTGTGGCATCCTCATCCAATTAGATTTCTTGGATGCGAGCGACAAGAACTGACAAGCGGGAGTGACGTGTGGGAAGAATTGAGACAGAGAACGGGAGGGGGTGAAGCAGAGAAAAAGAGAGAAGGCTGCAATCAGAGAAAATTGAAAGTGATGGGACGGACAGAGAGAGAGAGAGAGAGAGAGAGAGAGGATGTAACATTTAATTGTCTTTCAGTTTGAGCTAAAAGGGAGGAAGATGGACAGAGGGAGAGAAGGAGGGAAATATATAGATAAATACAGAGATCTGGATTTAAACATGTAACATTTTAAACGATAAAACAATAAAGAAGAGAAACTGTCAGGTTCAGCTGTAACGTCATTTGCGCCTTACATGACGCACGATTGTAGTGTATAGTTTATTGCCATCTATGTTACCTCCACAACCGAATTATATAAAATATTTATCTCGCTCGGGACGGGCGTAAGCCATAGTGCTGTTACCGCCCATACAATTAATTTTATCTTATCTTATTTATCTCGTCTTTTAATAATATTGTTGAAACAAGCATTATTCTAAAAATTTACAAGTTTTTTTATGACCTGGAACTCATCCTTTAGCATAGTTTTGTATTTTAGAACAATATATTTCATCATAAAGTGTAGACTAAAGACTATAGACATAAACTCAACATCATCATAAATCCTGAGGTCCGCTGTTCCTAATTCCGGGTGCAACTGCATCCATGATTAGATGCTGTCCTCAAGGCATTCCGGACCCTGCTAGACAAAACACACTAGTCAAGCGAAGTCATCAGAATTTGCCTAATATTCTACATCATTCTTATATATTGGTCAGATAACAGGACAACAGCCTATTTACTTGTGTTGTACATATTTATTGTAGCTACATGTATGTTATGTCACAAATACTGCTGCATGTATTTTGTACTAGAGGTTAATATCCTCTCTTCTCAAATCATCAAAGTCCTGTCTTTGTTTACATAATGAATGAAGCATGCACTAACGTTTCGTCCAAACTGTAGGGTCTCTTACAACACTATTGGCATCTAATTCTTCCTGAAGATTTGTATGATAGACTCTTATGGGGCACCTCCCTAGTTGTCTATCTGTTGACCCATCGTGCTGCAAATTATTGGTGGCTTCTGGATATCATAGTCGATGACCCTCTTACAATATTTCTCCAGATCTTGTTCCATTACTTCAGGTTGTATCTTCTCAACCTTTTTCTTAATCTTATCCTGATCTTTCTGGATAGCTTGAATAGATTCGGAGTTGCTTTTGAGATTAACTTCAATACTGGTTAATCGGTTGTTTGCCGTATCAATATATTTAGTGCTGTTCATTTAGTTTGGTAAAGTTGAATTTCAATTCTTCACTATATTCCTTCATTTGGTTTTGAAGAGAATCGAATCTCTGACTTTCACTATTCATTCTTTAGGTCTTCATATTTCTGGTCACTATCTTCCTTCATCTCATTCTTCAGATCGTCAACTTTCTTGTTTAGATCATTCTTCAGATCGTCAAATTTCTTATCGAATTTCTAATCCAATTTTCCGAAATTCTCCATCATTTTATGTGCCAATAAATTAATGCCAGTTACTTCCCCTTTACTGCCTGATTCTACATCAGTCACTTCCTGTCCCAAATGCTCCATTTTTTTGTTATTTCAATTCTCTTTTGCTTCATTAGCTGACGGGTCGTTCTTGGAGAGGCATTCTCACTATCCGCCATTCTCCAGGTGCAACCTCGGGATTCGAAAGCTCAAAATCCTCACTTTCCATCATGCTATGCTGATAAGATTATCTTAAAATTCCACTTTATTAATAAACACACTGTAGATTATGTGGAAGCTGTTGACTTAACGGAGACGTCTCCATTGGATCAACAGTTTCTATGTAATCTACAGGATGTCTACAAATAAAGTTGCATTTTTACGATATTAGGTTTACTGCATAGTTGCATAGTTAACCCGTTGCAAAGTCTTGAAAAATATAATCAGAATTCTTTTTTCTTTCTTCTTAAATAGCCACACTGGTCATTTTGTTTACCTTTCCTTGGTTAGATTTTACCCTATTGTTAAGTGCTTGATTTCTGTCTCAATAATCTTCTAACTGTACCGTTATTTCTGAGTTTATACTTAAAAGTTAAATTGGTTGTTATTGTATAATCAATTATTTTTTCTCTCAACGACTGCTTAATAAGAGATAAGAAATTAAAAACTTAATACATAAAATATTTAATTCAAGTTTCAAGCATGAAGGTTAATAATTTGAAAAAAAAATGTATAATTTCAAAACAAATAAGAAAACAATGAAGCACTAGAAAAATGGCCAGAATAAAATTATGAAAAATTACTAATGTAGTACTTTAATAGAAAAGAAAACGAAAGGGTCATTTGAAACAACATAATTGAAGACCTCGCTGCAAAACGTCAAGTCCAAAAATTAGAATTGAACAGGAATAACAAATAAACTTTCTGTTAGCTGATCTTTTGGGTGAACCAGTGAAGCGGTCAAGTCGTTTTCAACAATAGGGAAGTTATTTGAAATTGGACTACTTCTTTCACCCAAAGGTGCGGCGTACTTTAAAATAACCTACGTTATAGTCTGACCCAAGGTAGGTGGATATGAGGAGAAAGGTAGGTCCAGTTCGCTGGTTTGCTGGAATTAGTTGAGAGCGCGTGACGTCATCTGACTAGCAAGCAGAGGCAGACAGGCTACAACTAGCGATACTATCGCATGCGCAGCATCGAATGTATAGCTCTCGCAACAATTTGAAGTAAATGCTTCAATAAAATAATTAAACGAATATACTCCAAGCTTTAAAAAATCGACCAGAAATAATATTTTAAAGGTTTCCTGCTCTTATATTGAGCTGTTAGTGATTTTATGTATGTCATTATTCAGATTAAAAATTCTGCAATTATGAAGTTCTGGTAACTTCTTAAAAGCTCGGTTACAAAAGAAGTACATTGAAAACTTCTCAATTTCAAATACCCTAGGTTCTTTTCTCGGTTAGAGTTTCAGTTAAACCTATTTTTCATATTTTGTAACTGTTATAAATTTTAACAGCGGTGGGTTTAATTAATTGTCTGTAATTGTTAATTTACAATTGTGTCGGTAATTTGAATTTGAGTTTATTTATGATCTTTTGGCAACTTTGGCTCATTCAGCGATGTGATAGATCGAGGGTGAGGAATGTATCGGCCATGGCTTTACCTAAAGTACCATCCCGGCATTACATGATGAAACACATACTATGGCAATCCTCAGTCAGGATGGTCGGCCGCGGGGTTCGAACTCTCATGCCTATCCATTATCCACGAAGCTACAGCCTATACCATGAGAGCTGACTAGCAAAAGTTAACCTATTTAAATTGAAATATGAAAATTACAATATATATATATATATATAAATATATATGGGCAACGCCCTAGTCGAGCTGGTCTACAGGTTCCCGTAAGATCACCGAAGTCAAGCAGCTCTGGGTCTGATCAGTGTTTGGACGAGTGACCGTTGCAGTACTCCAGATGGTGTTGCCTGTGCGGCGCACAGTGGTCCCGAACGTAAATCTAGCTGGACAAAAGTCTGTGAGTTAATGTATGACTGCAAGCACTGTTTACTGAGCGTGACAACGAAATGTATTATGTGACATGCATCGACGGTACCTTTTACAACATTTTGGTAGATTATGTTGTCATACATGTGAAAAATATGTGAGTATGATATGTGAAGACATACGCACAAAATAGGATAAATGCAAGTATAAGTGAATGTACATAGTTTGCAGCAGGAATATGGAATAAAAGTATGGTATTCAATATTAATCATACTCACAATAATGAAGAGCTTAGTCATCAAAGTGATTGCCTTCGAGATCGTCTTCATCATCGTCATCATCATTATCATCATCATCACCATCATCATCAGAAGCATACAATGTCTTTATTAGCTTTAATGCAGTACTTGTAAGGGGGCCCCTTTTCCTGATCGTGGCAGTCTTCTATGTGAACTGATGAGGGGGTCTGAGGAAATAAGCAGTAAATGCAACAAATCTTCCATAGTCTTCTCGCGAGAAAACTTTCCGGTGTGATGCTCCCTGTAATTACGCAGGCTGAGCTCTGCTAATGTCTAGCTTCCTGAGCCTCTTCGGACAACATACCAATAGGCAAGATCGCTGATTTTATGATTACCGCATCGTGGACTAATATCTTGTGCAGAGTTACAGGCATGTAATACCAATCATACAAGCTTACATACAGTTCTGCTGTTGCAGTAGCATATTCTTCAAATGTTTCAGTGTTAACAGTATAACCACTAGCAATAATTCGTAATCTGGCATATACGCGTTCTAAAAGGTCTTGGTTAACACCTGTAATGGCTGAGGTTGTCACTGTATTAGCAAAAAATATACGAGCGGAATTTCCATCGTTAGCCGTACCACTTCCAGGCTTGGGAACATCAACTAGGATACCTAATTCCTGCTTTAGCTGTTCTTGTACGCGTTTCTTCCTTTGCTCTACTTTCTCCTTGTCTTTGTTCTGCACTTGCCAACGTTTAATGTCCAGTCTATAGGCAATATGTAGAAAACATTCTAAACATCGGATCCACACATGTAGGGGTGAAAGTCCGAAGGAAAGATGTTCTTCGTTTACAATTTTCGTCTTTAACTGTTCCAAGTTGTTCATTTCTTTGGGCTTAGCTCCACATATGTAACACACTGATGCAGCACTGGCCTCCCTTAGCACGTTATACACTTTACCATCTATCATTGTCAGGATGAGCTGCGATTCTACAGTAAGATCACGTCCTGCAACTAAAACCTTCGTGGGCGTCAGCGATGAAATTTGCGATTGCACATCCTCCACTTCTCTTCGAATAAACTTGGGATCTTCTTTGTGAAATGTGATCTTGATAGGTCTGCAGTACCAGGTTGACGATGTTCGTGGATTTTGCCACAAAATAGTATCACCACTGTTTTCGTTGTGAACATCAATCATAAGTACAGGCACAAGGGAGACTGCAAATAGGTAGCTATCATCGTCGTCTTGTATTTCAGTCCATCTTTGTGTGTACCTGCTATGTCCAGAAGAGCCTCCACAACCCCATTTAAAAATAACCCTTAATTTTGCACTATTGGTATCCACACGTTCTTCATAATGTTTTATCAGTTCATACTGCGCAGAAACCAATCGTTCCACTGTGTGATTTAGGAGTGATTGCAAACTGATTGTACCACCTTTCTCTGTAATAGTGATGTTGTCTGGGTAACACTTTCGTTTTGCTTCCAAAATTGTTTTGTAACTTGGATAAGTGTTTGCATTATGTTCTTTATTTAATAAACGAATTGAAATGTATTGTTTTTTTAGTCATCTTGCTTTCGACAAATGAAGCCAGAGCTCGTTCAGGAATAATTGGTTTTGGCGTTTGTTTATCTTTCTGTTTGTACACTTTTTTTCACTTTCGTCCCTCTCTTCGGGGAAGCAAAAAATTCTGTAATCATCTCCGCTGCATCGCGTTTTCCTTGTGCACGCAAGCTGGTTCCTGCTGCGTGCGATAATTCTTCGGTTGTATATTTTTCAGTCAACACCACTAAACGTCTTCTTTCCGTCTTGTTGCTGCTTCCAGTAAACCGTTTTGTTGGGCGTCCCAATGCCACATGTTCCGAAGCGTGGGACACTGGTGAGGGTAATGGTACAACTGTGGGTTCAATAACGAATACCTTCTGTAACCATGCATCATTTTTCCGGACAAATGTCTTCTTGCATCTATTGGCCTGTACCCATTTTGCCTTGACGTGAGCACAAAATGTGTCGCAGCGTTTTCTGATACTCGATGGTAGCTCTTTCCCACTGGTCTCTCTATTTATTTGTAGGCCTAGTTGTTGCTCCACATGTCTATATACACTAGTGTTTCTATTGGCACTCTCCGATTCGCTACACCAGGCTTCAAACAATTCATAATGTGATATGTCCAATCTTCCAGGGTGGGTGGCCATATCTGAAACGACGAAAAACATGAAAAGCGGCAGGAAGCGGCAAACACGTATAGTCACAATACATACAGTAGACTAAAGATGTACCTACACATATGTACATAAATCTCGATGGATAACGTCGGAGGTCAAACTTGGCATTCTAATATCTTGATATGCTGCATAAAAATATATATGTTACCATAACTTATCATATTGCACACATAATGTACACGTCATATACATAATTCTAAGCTTAAGTCAATCTCCTAATGATGATTTCAACGTAAAATAATCATTACTTCTATAGCCCGTATAGTTATTGTGCACTAAGTATGTTAGTTCTGATGATTCTGCTCGGCTCGAAACCACCCTCTGGCCATTTTCAACTTTGCCCGCACCCTCCCCGCCATACCGTGCATTGTTATCTCACAATAAGCACGGTCTCATGTTACGGACTTATCCAGGTATTGAATGTGCAACTGTCAACCGAATTCATTGTTGTTGCATTTTCGACTTTTGTCCGGCTAGATTTCCGTTTGGGACCACTGTGCGGCGTCCACCCAGCGTCGTGAGGCCAATTGGGGAGCTACCTAAATAAAGAGGTAGCGATCACAGTTGAGAGCTTCGGCTCTCCTCTCCCAACACGTCTGGTCAGCGTGGGAGCAGTAGACCACCTCCTCCCTCCGGGAGAGGCCTCATCCAGTAGTGGATTGAATATGGCTGTGTATTATTATTATTATTATTATTATTATTATTATTATTATTATTATTA
>JAGDQP010010648.1:39895-55203 GCA_022664845.1 Lepisma saccharinum
TATATATATATATATATAAAGATAAAAGTAGTTTGACTTTGTGTATTTCACTAAATATATATTCACCAGGAACCGCCTGGAATGTGATGAAAGCAATTTGATTCCCCCATTTCTGATTTAATGTTTCTCTATAAGCGTTTAGCGGCTGAATCTAAGAATGGCACATATGAGAACTGGAAGATATTTGGTGGTCTGAGTTTGCAGACTATGCCAACCTAGACCCCAAATATCTGCAAATTCATTTAAGCAAAGAAGATGAAACATGATATATACAGTTCAGAAGATAAAATAGTTATTTCAGTCTCGGTCTTCCCAACGGCACCTTTCCCTCTGACTTCCCTATTATGATGAAAAATAATCTTCGATTTTTCACCATTCGAGCTATGTGGCCTGTCCATCTTACGTTAGCAGATGTAATTTATTCTCACAACAGCATCGGACTGCGGAGTTGTTTGCTATATAATCTGCTCCATTCGTCAGTGGTCTCGTCTCGTTTCGGCCCATCTATCTTTCTCAAAACCTTATTTTTAAACACACATAATTTATGTTCACCTATCAGGTCCATGCTTCAACTTTCGGAACTATAAAGTATAAATTACCGGCAGAGTTAAAGTTCTATATACTTTCAATTTCAACATTCCTTATATTAATAACGAATAACTTCTGGACCGAATATAATCATGTGTTACCCGATACAAAGAGAGTTATTTTTATTTCTTCCGTGACCTCGTTTTTGCTTTCCCAGGATCAAAATGCCGCCACATGCTGGTAGATCGACGTCTGAATTTGTAGCGACTGCCGTCAAAGGGCTGGAAGGAAGGTGGGTACTATATTATGTTTTAGTTAAATTGTTACATCTATGAAATTGTGGTTTGAGTCAGTTTTGAAACACCACAGTCATAAGTAAGGATTAGAGAAGTAAGGCACAGAGGGCCCCAAGGTGTATAAAGAGTGTTTTAAACAGAACTACAAGACAGAGAAGCTAATGTAGTGGACAACCCTTACTATCAGGAATTTGTTCGATTGCGTAGGGAAGTCAAGAAAGACATTAGAAAAGCATATGAATCCTTTATATCAAATTCTAAAAATACTATGAATAATGAGCCAGGTCAACTATGGAAATTTATAAAACAAAAATAAAACATCTTCCTCCAAATATATTAAAATTTCAAGGACGGGATTTGTATAACATTGAAGAAATAGCTAACACATTTGCATAGTATTTCTAGTTAGTATTTGTATCCTCTTCTGAAGCGTTCTGTGATTTTCATAGTAATCAGAGAGGTTACAAAGAAGTAGGAATACTGTCTGTTGACCAAATACATTTGAATGAAATAGAAAAGGTTATCAAGAATCTAAAATCAAAACCGACAGTTGAATCTGACGGCATACCCTCCTATATAAAATTTTGGTAAACTTTATTTTATATGGACCAGTTTAGTAACTATTGACTTCATCCCGTCACGATTATCCGCCACGTTCGAGTTAAAAGACACCCGTACCCCTGCCGTGACTCAAACCCGGGTCCTTCGAGACCCTCTTATATAGTCAAAGGATCTATTAATATGTTTAAATATCCCCTATTAATTGCTCTCAACTTAGCACTAAAAACATGTACTTTTTCCGTGACAAATGAAAATCTGTTTTAGTTTGTACAATACCTAAAACTAATGACAGGCGAGAAATTACCAACTATAGCGATGTTACCAGTCTTTGCCGAAGTCTTTGAACAGATTTTATATCAGAGGATTATTAATCACGTGAAGTCAGTTATCTCAAACTAAACAACATGGCTTTGTTTCACACAAATCCACGGTAATAAACGTTGCAATTGTTACAGATTTTATAGCAACTGTTGGGTTGAAGTAAAGCAGGTTGATGTGATTAATATCGACTTTAAAAAGGCATTTGATAGAGTAAATCATAATAAATCGGTAAATTAAATCACTATCACTTTTCTCCTTCCTTTGTTAGACTCATGTTCTCCTATTTAACTAATCGCAGATGATCTGTTCTATTTAAAGACTGCAAATCTAACGAATTTACAGATTCAGGAGTCCTCCAAGGCTTGAATCTTGGACCTATTTCTCTTGTTTATTAATGACCTCCCGAAATTCATACTCGATACTGAAAACCTGCTATTTGCAGATGATCTAAAAACATATGCTAAAATTAATTTTGTTAAAGATGCCATAAAACTACAGCATAGTTTAGATAACATTACTAAATGATGCACTATCAATCAACTTCTAGTCAATACAAAGAAATGCAAAGTATTATCATATAGTAGAAATAAATTGATATACCAATTTGATTATGAAATTCATAGACGTATCATCTCGGATCTGTTATTTCTTAGAAAAGTAGTACAAAATAGCATAGACTGCACAGACTTATTAGGCTGTTATAAAAGTTATTCGTATTAGGCTGTTATAAAAGTTGGTAAGTAAGTATTATAACGTAGTGCTTTGTGTGAATAAACGTTTGACGTTAAATGTTTGTTTTGTATAAAATATTTCTAATATCAAGGATAATGAATATGGCCTTTAGACCGTATTGTGTACATATATTTTATTCCAGTGTTGTTCTCTTGTAGCTACACGTTTAGCTACAAGAACATATATGTGAACATATTGACATTGTGTATTCTTCCTTTTTTATTCAAACCAACATTAACACAAAGTATGTGATCAAACTTAACATTACGTTTAAGTCTATCAAACTTAATATTGCAATTTTCATTTTCATTTTCATTTCATGCAATTTACTTTATTCCAAGTAACGTGTTGTAGAACTCCTTTCGAGTTTGTTTTCTTCATATACGTATATTGCAAATACACAATTAGTATCGTAAAATGTATTTTTGTCTGTTTTTCAAACACAAAATACATACAAAATTAAAAAGGTTACATTGGATACCCTGTTACCCAATATAGGTTAAACGTACCAATTGTAGAAATAATTTCCTACGCCATTATTAATCGAAACATTTCGTCGATATTTTCAGGGTTACTTTCTAATAATCGTTTGACTACTACGCCCATCATAATTCTATTTCTCTCGAAATAATTTCAATGTTTACGTATAGGCTATATTGGGTCTCTCTACGAGCAATAATAATCATTCTTCTTTATGAAGTCTAGTATAAGGGAAAGCTAAACTCTAAAAACGAGAAGAAAAAAAAAAAGAAGTAAATCAGTGTACCACCTACACAATGCAGCACCCAAGGCAGCGTGAAGTGGATTTTTTTTTTTCTAAATGCTTGGTGAAGCCGCTTATCTATCAGGCGTCACTTGGTCGGAGTCAGTAACTGTGAATTCTCGGCGGTCATTTGAGCTTTAGTGAAGCATGAACATGCTTCAAATGGAATGAGCTTCAGGGATGAGAAAAGCGAAAATGGGCGACGATAGAAAAGTTTCTCAATTATGGGGGAAAATCCCTTTTTCCTCTTCCATTCTTTGCAGCGGAGAAAAGTAGACAATTCAGCATCAATATTACACTTTTAAAGTTTTATAAATGCTTTCCTTTCCCACACACCCTTCATACAATATTAATTTCCGCATACATTTGTATGAAAATAATCTTTAATGTCCTACACGCAGCGCATCCTGGAAAAGTCCACATGCGTAGGAAAGCAAGGAGAAACATTTTGAGGATTTTTGATTCGTGTTTTTAGGTCAGTTCGAGGTATATCCCACTATTATTATACTCAAGAAAAATTTCGCTTGTGGTCAGCTTTCGACTATTATACTTTCCCTCCTCATACGACTATTTAAAGATTTCTGCCAGATCTTTTTTTAATAACAGAGGGGATTGTCACCCCCCTGCTCAATTCTCGAGAACACTTTAAAAAAAATTAAGGTTTAAAAATGGATAGAAAACCAGTAAAAGATACTTACATTCTTCAAATTAAAAATCCTAGCAGAACTTCTGAGATTTCCACATAAGTAAGAGGTCAGAGCTTTTGCATGGGCAGTTTTTGCTAATCTAGGAAATGACACAAAATTTTGGGTGATCTTGGTAACCAGCTAAGCCATCAGTTGGCAACCTATGACTCGCGGAAAGTGTATATGTACCTCGTCGAAGGATTCGTACAAACTACAATATATGTTCCGCGGGATGCCATTGTATGTATGTTACTCGTATAGCTAATATTTATCCTTAATTTCTTATATTCCAGTATGAATTATAGAGTAAAATAACTCTTAGCCCCAGTTTTACAATCGACGCCTAGGCTTCTGGTCAGGTCTATGTTGAGGCCAAGTCATATTTTGCGTACGCCAATTGGTCAAAATATGACTTGACCTCAACTTAACCCTGACCAGAAGACTAGCCGTCGATTGTAAAACTGGGGCTGAGTCATGAACTTGAAAAGTTATTAGAATGAGACAGGAGTACGTGCTGTTTTTCGAACTAATTTAGTAAATTAGAATGACAACAAGCCCACGATTGTCCAAATGATGAATGACGTCATAATTTCCATTTTGACAGTTCCACAAAACGATTTCAAATAAAAAGTAATTCATGATTTAGAACCCTTTTATGCACGCGACATTTGTCGTTCTTTCGAAAATTGTGTGTTTGTTGTGAATGCCTCTTTGCAGAGAGGATGGATCCATGCGTGATCTATTTGAGTATCGATGGATTGTAGTGAAAAGGCGGAAAGAAGGTGGGCCATTCATCCCATCAATTCTGCAAGATTTGTAGATGGGAAATTTGGCAACCTCCATGGAAAGTTGAGAGACGATAGAAACAAGTTGTTTTTCATTTTTATCAGAATGTCACATTTTATGAACATTTCGCAAGTACCCGGGTGTTACTTTGATATCGCTCCTGGACGCTACCTTCCCCACTCCTTTTCCACGTTGCTACTATAAAAAATTACAATTGACCAAATTTTGGTTTCCTTTTACTGTAAAATTTGTATGCATGAAAGTTTAGACCCAGTGATGCCGCCAGACTCCCCTCTCACCCTCAAATTCTCGACAACACCCGCCAACTTTAAAATTTTGAGGTGCAAACATCGATAGAAACCGTAAAATAACTCCACTTACACCCTCCCAATTCAGACTTTATACCCTCCAATCTGAAAATCTTGGCGGAATCCCTGGCCAGACCACACACATTCTTTTTGTGCTAATAAAACTATAAGAAAAATATAACCAAAGATTTTACGTACATAAGATGCTTGAGGTGCTGATGTAAAACAGGGCATTATTCTTTTATGAATTATGTTTTGACTTTCTTTACACCGAGCACGTCAAAAGATCTATAGCAGTACCCTTGAAACAGTCTTCTAGTAGTTTTCTTATCTCCGCTTCTATCCACAGTTGGCAGGTGTAAACACTAATTGTTAATCCCTCTCCGGAATTCTATTCTAGTATTATATGCATCGAAAGTTTGTATTTTCACACAATTTTACGGAACGCGCGAATTTGTAATTTGAATCAGTATGTACGCGGAAAAGAATTAAAACTGCATTATAAGATCATAAACAATGTATGTGTATTTTTCGTTATTTATAAAGAGAAAAACAGTGAAGTCTATGTATTCTAAGTAAATAATATGAAACAAAAGTGAAAAATAAATTGAAACAATGTAAACTTACCAATCTTCACATGATGCTATCATTTTTTTATTTGTTTCCTCTATGAATCGTTCAGTATTTAGATAATCCATTTCTCTTTATAAACCGCCACTGATCTCACTTGAATGAACTTCCACGCAACGGAACTCCAACCATCGCTTGGCAACACTGTTCCATAGACAGCTCAGGTAAGCGGCAAATGTCATCGTGCATAAATGGACTCATAAGGCTCCATGTACTTAGAGCAAGTTGAACGACATTTGCTGCCGGGCGATCTCTAGGAAACGACGACATGCTTTACAGGTCGCGACGACACAACAACAAATGTCGCCTGCATAAAGACACTAATTTGTTTTCATTGACTTAGAGATCGCGCCGACAAGTGTCGTCGACGACACAACGACAAATGTTACGTGCATAGAAAGGTCCTTAGTGCATAGAATTTTGTGCTTATTTGTCAACAGTACTTCAGATGTGACCATCTTCATTTAGCCCTGAAATCGAAAATTAATTTGATTGTTTCATCTTTACGCCAACAACTTCAACTGATCGAAAGAAAAAGGAAAACAGCCCAGGCTTCACTGCATACTTTCTGCTTACTTGAATACGTTTGTTTTGACCCAAAAAGTATTACAGGCTACCGTAAGGTTGTCCAATGAGTTCAAATTTAGTTCAGGATTTAGTTATGGTTCACTTATAAACACAATACAATTTTGCACACGCTTGTTTTCTTCCTAAAATTAATATATATATATATATATATATATATATATATATATATTTCGAGCTGAAGTTGAAACATATTCCAGCATTTAGTACTAGAATGTATGCGCTTTTAGTTTAGCCCAGAAGCCAAGAACAATTTGGTTGGATCATCTTCAAGCTGCCCAATCATTTCAAATAGTTTTAAAAATCCACTTTTGAGGAGCTCATTTTCCAAAGGTCACATTTCCAATAAGGCAATTTTTTCAGTAGGAGTAAAAAAAAAATCCTAGAACGACAAACACTAGTTGTGTGAATGATTTTGTGTTGTAACTAGACAGTGCCTCTAGTTACAATATTAGATAATTTACACAGTTATAGGTCTTGCCCTCAAAGCAAAAATCTGGTCCAACGTGGAGATTTTTGCTTTGAGACAAATTTTGGAGAAGAAGAAATGGGAATACAATGGGACGGTTCATCAGCTATTCATTGATTTTAAGAAAGCATATGATTCTATCAAAAGGGAAAAGTTATACAGTATCCTGATACGATTTGGAATACCGAAAAAATTGGTCCAACTAGTGAAGATGTGTCTCAGCGACCCCATAAGCAGAGTACGGATAGGTAACAATATGTCAGATAGTTTCAAGATTCGCAACGGATTGAAACAAGGCGATGCCTTGTCACCACTACTGTTTAACTTCGCGTTAGAATATGCGATTTTAAAAATTAAAGGGGACAAAAAGGGACTATCATTGAATGGTTTGAATCAACTGTTTGTATACGCGGATGATGTAGATTTAATAGGGGACGATATAGATGCACTACAAAGCAACACCGATGTCTTAGTAGAAGCGTGTGATGAGATAGGTCTACAGGTAAACATAGATAAAACAAAATACATGATAACAAGCCGAAGCACAGGGAATGAAGGAATTAAAAACATAAGAATTAGGGATGAGGTCATAGAGAAAGTAAACAAATTTAAATACTTGGGAGCATACGTAACAAGCAAAAATGAGGTCACGGAAGAAATAAAAAGTCGCTTAGTATCGGGGAACGCATGTTTCTACTCAGTCCAAAAACTTCTAGCATCGCGATTAATATCAAGGAAATTGAAATTAAAAATATACAGAACGGTTATTCTGCCGGTAATTCTTTACGGTTGCGAAAGTTGGAGTACGACCCTAGCAGATGAACATAAATTGCGTGTATTTGAAAATAAGGTTTTGAGAAAGATATATGGGCCAAAACGGGACGAGATGACTGGAGAGTGGAGGAGACTGCATAATGAAGAACTCCACGGACTGTACGATTCACCAGATGTTGTAAAAATAATGAAATCGAGACGACTAAGGTGGGCAGGGCATGTAGCTCGGATGGGGGAAAAACGAAGATTATATTCAATCCTGCTTGGAAGGCCCGATGGAAAGAGGCCATTGGGAAGACCGAGACGTCGTTGGGAGGACAATATTAGAAGAGATCTTCGAGAAGTAGGTGTTCGTGATGAAAACTGGCTTGATACTGCCCAGGATAGAATCCAATGGCGAACGTTTGTTACTGCGGCGATGAACTTGCGAGTTCCATAAGCCATAGAGTTAGTTAGTTAGTTAAATAGGTCTTGCCCTTCTAAGGAAACAAACCTTTTTGCGCCTACTGAAAAAATTGCCCTATTGGAAATGCGCCCTTTCGAAAATACGCTCATAAAAAAGAATGTGCTAATTTGTGTACACAATCCCACATTTTGTACTCACCTGTTTTATTCCATAAATAAAACCATAATATATTCTGGCTAATATAAACTTGGCCTAATCAGTTCAAGTAATCGTAATAAAAACATCCCTGAATCTAGCGCATGTGTTGATATTTAGTTATGTACAACCCAAGACTTTGCATTAGGAAGGTCTTGGGCTCGCGGTAGGACCGGGTGCTTTCCTCAGTCACATCAAAGAAATGTTAGTTGGTGTCTCCAAATAAGATCAAGGCCGGTTTCCTTCTCATATAGTATTACTTTTCCAATCCCCCATTCTTCTTCCTTGGTGCCACTTGTAAATAATGTGTAACCTTTAGAATTGAAATTTTATTTATAGTCTTTAGGCATATAAGACTCAGTCCGTTTAGCCTTATAAGCCAACACCATCAAGAAATCAAATCAGAATACATTTTTTACGATTGGTACTTACACACTAGTAGCAAGGGTGAAATGATATATACAGAATTATGAAATTTATTAATCTGTGGTGTTTTTGCCTATATTCTACACAAAAATTATTCGTTTATTGCAACCTTGTATTCTATGTGATATACTGAATTTAACTGAATCTTATCTTAAGACCTTTAGGCATCTCAGGTTCAGTTCTTAGGGTAGAGTTGAGAATGTTGGAAGGTAGACATCCAGGGTCTATTTTGTAGGTACCATCCTAGTATTTGTCTGGTATAAATGAGGGAAAACCCTGGAAAACTCTCAGCTGGGATGGTCGGTCGCTTGGATCAATCGCAGGACCTCCAGAATGCTAAGACAACGCTCTACCACTGAGCCACGGTCACTGGGAATGTAATATAATATTGTGCAATCGGTGGTAAAAACATAACTAGTTTCCGTACACTATCTTTAAGTTATTTACAAAAGATTGACGGTATTCTTTTACAAACGTGGTACAAAGATATGATGTATGCTTTCACCTCGTGGTGGCCGAGACGTTATTTTTATTTTTCTTAATTGTTGTAGGATTGTAAATTAATATACCATTTCTATTAAATTATTATCACCAATTTTTGTCTTGTTGATAGGTACTGAAAAAGACAGAATGTTGCTCGTCAGTTGCACTTGCTGTTACATTACATCCACGGGCACCGATATCACAACCGAAACCCTGCGTATATTCTCTGTAAGTATCCCACACGTAAATCTATATATCTCGTATATATAAAAATGACAGTGTTTGCGTGAGCATCACGCGAAAAGTGCTTGACCGATTGGAATTAGTTTTCGCGTATGATCAGATGATGGACCCCTTTGGGAAGTTATCATATAACTTTGATCATATCTTCAGAGATAATCAACCATCTAAGTATCCACTGAATTCCAATGACGATGGTAACAATGAAAAGCAAAGCACACGGCAACAAACACTAAAATGTTGTTCGACGGGTTGACTACCTGCAAGTGGTCAAATTTGGCATGAATATCAATTCATTAACAAATCTTATCTTAGATAACACACCTCTATGGAGGGGTGGAGGTGGGAAGGGGTGACATGTATGTTATTTACCCCGCACCAAAGGCCAGACAAATCAGCTAGTAAGTTGATCAATATTAAAGGGTGCAGCGCGAGGCAGGCTGCGGTGAAAGGAATCGAAGGCATGGGTAGGGTCGGAAAATGCACCTAAAATTACGATTTTGCAAACATTTTCTGTTCGTACCTGTCTCACTTTTATGTAAATTAATATTACTATTACATGATTACAGTGCAGATTACAATATTTGTTTACAAGTTTAGGCTGCTGTGGTAGCAGCGATAGTCCACAGTATACGCCCCTGTAGTGGTAGTAGTAATAACAGAGAATACTTACTGTATTATTATTAGTAGTTGTAATAGTAATAGTAGTAGTAGTAGTTGTTGTTGTATTGGTGTTAGAGGAAGAAGAAATAATAGTGTTAAAATTGTGATTTTCATTCGTTTCTATATGCACATATAATTAAGATGCTACATTCCTACCCACATTCCTTGTAATAAACACTCAAGAAATCACATGGAATAGATACATGGTTGTTAACATTTTGTAAAAAAAAATGTTCTTTTCACTCACAAAAAAAAAACACGAAATTTGGAAACTTTTGCTTCCATCCACAAATTCTGATCACTACTCAGTAAATTATACAATGTTTATTCATCGATTAACGAAAATAATGTCTAAAAATCGGAGAAAATGTGATTTATCTTCAAATAACTAACATCGGATTCACGTAGCACAGAGAATGTCAGAATATAGTAAACTTTATTCTTTATTGATGACAGAAAAATTGCGAATATCTAGCGGAAAAATACAAACTACATGATCACCACAAGGGCATTCTTTGTGTGCGTTTGGATTTCACTTTCAAATCCAGACTGAGAGATTTGTTTTCTTTAAGATTTTCTGTGTGGTGACCAACAATCGAACAAATCTGACCATAACAAATTTGGAGCTTTTTCTTCATATGCCTATGAAAATTCAGCTGAATGATTAAGAAAGAAATTCCTTCATAGTTGAACATGTGTTTATTAAAATTTGATACTTGGTTTTTCAAATGGGGAAGAAATATATGAAAAAGTTGAATAAATAAATGCACAATTAACAGTAGGAGGAGTTTGTTATTATTTCAAAATAGTTGCACATTTTCTAGGATTTTAGCAGCATGCATTAGTGCAAGATTTATGTCTAAATTTTTCAAAACGTCAAAAAGAAACCATTATTTATTTTTAGTTACTCACGAAATTTGCCCTTGTACTCATGATGGTTTTAACATTTTTACTTGCGAAATTTAGACAATTTCATTCACAAAATTCTACTGTTCCTACTAATTATTTACAGATAAACATGAAAGCAGAGTGAGGAAGATAACAAAGAATCAGTTTTGCACAACCAGCATCCTGCTAAAATAAATAAAATAGCCAAATAAATGTGACGATCAAAGATTTGTCCATGTTGGCTGACAGAACAACTAAAAAGTGTATTTTATTTGTGACGTTAAACGAACTAGACGTTATATATAGTTTTGATTCAATTACAATACAAGAAACTTTTGCTACATAAAACCAATGTAAAACAGGCTCTTATAATATAAAGATCGTACAGCATTACCGTTTGGTACTTTTGTACGCTCTGAAAAGAGGCTTTCCTATTTACTTCCTACAGTTGTGTATGAAAAGGCTCTCTCATGGAACCAGTTTCTGCTTTTCGAACATTGAGAGAAATAATTTTCATTTCAAAATTTACCAAACCAGAACATAAATTTTATTTTTGTTTCAGGACTAACGTAATACTAACCTTATAAAGGCAACATTACCATGAAGATAAAATGCCACTCGTATATATTTTGTACAGCTCTCTAAAATTCACGGAACGTACAACAAACCTTAATATACCAATGATAAAAACAAACATCGTACGGTAGAGAAGCTTCAATAGTTCTTTTTTTTTTTAATGCTTTTCGCTTCGATTCTGTTTCATTCAACGGTTCCCACTCACCGAACACTTGTCTTCCGAAGAAACTTTCTTTAATTTTGGTTAATGCTGTATCTATTTTTTTAATGCTTTTTGAATGTTTCATACCATGCAATGTGTATGCTATAGTAATCGTGGTATTTGGTACATATATCAGAATGAACTTTTTATTTTGTGAGTATGTATTGATGATTCTGATTTGAGAGAGCTTTTATTTTACTCGCATTAATTCAGCAATTCTGAGGAAGAACGGGTTGACTCGGAAAACGCAGTTCTAAAAAAAAAAACACGGGTTCAAAAGATTAACATGTGATTTTACCAGATTTCCTCTGCCTGTAGATGTTTTGATATAATATGGAAAAATGTTGATAATATCCCTAGGAAGGCATTGCATGAATCACAGGGAAGCTATATTAATCTCTCATGTTAATAAAAAAAAAAATAAAAAAAAAATAAGTTAAGCAGGTTTTCCATGGACGGAATTTCTGGACGGCATATCCGCAGCAAACTTGGAACGAATGTTCTGGGTATCCCAGAAAGACGACTGGCATGGTTTCCAGATCCCCAAGCACTTCCAATTATCAGTATTGCCAGCTTATGATAAAATATAGTATTGCATTGGCTTTAATATTGTTTAACGGATCTGCACTTAATTTTGTAAAATTCATCTTTTACATAATACAAATACGGCGATAGCGGACAGTACCCTTCACGTACTCAAGTTGTCAGTGCTGCCACCTTATGATAAAATATGGTATCGCAATAGCTTCTATACTGTTCAACGGATCTGCACCAAAGTTTGCAAGATTCATCTTTTACATAATACAAATACGAACGTAGGGAACAGTACCCCTCCATGTACTCCAGTTGTCAGTGTTGCCAAACTTAATTGCAAATTGAGTTTTTCAAAGCTTTTGCAAGAACTTCTATACTGTTTCACATATTCTCACCAAACTGACATGAATACTCTTCGATACCGTAGGTAACTAGGTGACGGTACATACCCATTAAAGCATCCAAGATGTCAGTGTTGCCAGCCAATAAAGTTGAAATTCTCCTAAGGCTACCACACCGTTCAAAGTATCTACGCACCAGTGGATTTCCAGCAATTCGACGGAAGTATAGTTTGTGTGTCAGCGTTTGTTCCTGTCACCCTCTTTGTAAAGTCACTCGCAACCTGCGAGATGCCAGCATCTGAGAATAATACATTTGTGACCTCCCCCCCCAACTGATTATATAAACTCATTTTCGGAATTAATCATATTTTTTTGCATCTATAAATTTATTTGATGAAAATTGTTTTCGCTGTGCGTAATATTTATTTACTTAATTCAGAAATATTGCTCTAAATTAATGCTACAAACCATACGACAAATACCAAAGACTTTCTAAATATCAGGAAATAATATACAAAGACTTTAAAACTATATAAAAACACCTCTTTGGAAAAACATATAGTTTTATGTAATGTCTATGTCTATGAAACCTATATACGCAGCGCAAACTCTGGAACTCCCGAAGTGGGAGAAGCTCCTAATAAAAGGTGCTAAAGAGAATCTTGCTTTGTTTATTTTCTTGTTGTCTTGTTTCCCCTTTGCATACACTATCCTTTTACATACATCCCTTGTCTTCTTCAGGTAGGAGGCGAACACATATACACTGTAGTGAATATTTATGTGTACCCTGGGTTGGTCAGTTCGTACTTATGTTATCTTGCCTTTCATGTTAAAAAATCCTACGCCCATAGCCGGAGCAAAGAATACAGATTGCCTCATTAGTGATAATCTCTATAATAGAGTAAACCAGGTGCACTCGGGGACCGTTACATCTTGCAGCCTACTGTTATTTGTTTGCATTTATATATATGTATTCACTATTCACTATCAGGGTTTTCGTATGTTTATTTGTTTGAACGTTATACAACTCTTCACCCCTTGACAGAGTCAAACGAAACTTGGCACATATATTCCTTAGGACTTAGAAGAATTAACTACCGCATTACACGGTTGACACCCTCCGAAATGGGGGAACGGGGGTATCGGTTCAATCAATTAATAGACGATGATCATATATCCCTACAGGCTGAGCGACCCATACCACAATGCAGTTTGCCGAGTTGACTACGTTCAAGTGGGCAAATATGAAAATCCTTCCTTTCAATTCATTAGCGGCGGCTGTCCTAGTTTTTCCGGTTCGACACCCGACAAAGCGAGTGATAAGAGGGCAGAAAATCTCTGAACCCTGCAGCAATGGGCGGCCAAATCAGCTAGTATATATGTTGGAGGTCTAATACAGCTAAGAGGCCACGAAACGAAAAAAGAACTTAACCCGGGTCAAGCCGTTCTTCCACAGAACTCCTCAATTGCAAAAGCGTCCTGTAGGAAAATAAAAGTTGTTTTCAAGGAATACCCTTCAATGAAAAACAAAACGCGAAAAATCTCAAATTTTGTTATGATATGATTAGAGTTCATACTGATATGCACTAAAAACGTCAAAATATGTATGCAACTAAGCACTAAAATCGAATGAATATGCCCGAAAATATGCAATGAAGAAGTAAATATGGAATAACAAATTCAGCGTTTAAGTGATCAAGTTTATTACGTACAACTAAAATGTGAATGAGGTACAGTGGCATACGATATTGATGTATGCAAAAATTTAACATAGAACTTTACGTCTATTTACATAAAACAACAATTGGACTTAATTTGATATGTAATACAAGAAATCGGTATTCAGTATAGGATAACTAACACACTGAAATGTACCTCTATTTGCGATCAAACAATATTTGGACTCCAAATTATAGTTACTCACCTTTAGAGTTGCAATACACAATTATATATATTTTCATGATTTTCTGGCAAAAATTTTCTCGCCTGTTACTTAGTACATTTTTGTACACGGAAAATGTTCTTTTAGGCTCAAAACTTATTAGAGGGCAATATTTTAACGAAGAAATGTCACTTGCTGAGATATCTGAGAAGTCTTGATTCCCTTTTCCTTGAAGCATCTAACTAAGATCCCATACAAATTTTAAACCTGTATTTTTGTAACAATATATTCTATCTTTTGAATAAATGCTGCTCCAACTGGATTAGAAGTATGTTTTCTAATTTTCCCATTAATTTCAACCCTGGTGTTAGAATAGGGTGACAATCCGTCCCGATTTTTGATGGACTGTCCCACAAACGCACTGAAATTCCCGCGTCCCGAAAACCAGTCGATTTGTCCCGCAGAATGCTTTGAATTCTGCGTTTCTTCACCGCGAGAAAGTAATTTTACAGGCTGCAAAATCGAACAAATAATACTCATTGAAGTTGCAAACCTAACTAGGAATACACCCGAGATGATAATCTGGCACAAGCGCAATTTTGCGCGGAATCGATGGCTCACTAACTGAAAATGCATCATACAAATGTTTACGACCAGCACTCAAAAGTTCACGGTGAAAATATAAAAAAGGTTCAAAGTCATCGTGCCTGCGACATCATAGTGACAGACTCCGACGCCATCTACTGTAAATACAACAATAAAACCAGTATTTGCCAAGTACTAACTTGGTGCAGCGGTAAGACGTTGGATTACCAAATAAACAACCCGGGTTCGAATCCCAGCATGGGTAATATTTTCTATTTTCTTTCAAAATATATTTTCATATGTTCACATTTATTATTAATAATTGCTTTGGCATACAAATAGTGGCTACTTGAAGCTAGGATATATATATATATATATACAGATGCTTATCAGAATAATGGAAACACCTGTAGTTGGCAACACGTCAGATGTATGGGTTGGCAGTGGT
>JAGDQP010010649.1:0-55198 GCA_022664845.1 Lepisma saccharinum
TGGTAAGCATCCTCTTTAACTAATGGATGTAGTTCTCTAACTACTGTTACATTTGGAAGGTTACTGATTACTAAGTCTAACGTTCTCCCTAAGCTATTTGTAACATTATTATGTGATTCCATGTCATGATATAACATAAAATGATAGAGACTCTGGCATTTATTTGTTGATTGAGCCAAATCAAAACTTTTGCTGGTAATGGAGGGAAGATTTATATCACCGACAAGGAGAACAGTGCTACCTATTATGCAATTAATTTCAATAAAATGAAAAAAATACTCATACAATGAAATATCAGAGTTTGGTTCAAAATACACAACACATATGTAAAGCGGTTTGGAATTTAACATTGTTTTCACAAGAATACCCTCAGGGTCCTGTTCAGTAACAAATACTTGAGTGACATCCAGGCCCCGAACTGCCAGTAAGACCCCTCCCCCTGTTGTTTTCCCACTGTTTTGGTAGTCTCTGTTTCTACGATAAACTCTGTATCTATTATCAAAAAATTCAGAATCAAAATAATCACCAGATAGCCAGGTCTCTGTTATTGCTACAAAGTCATAATTGTTTATTGAAATGTTTCTAGAGAATTCACATGCCTTACTTCTGAGTGATCTCGCATTCATATAGTACATTAGAAAATGCTCATTGGGTACGCTATTATTAGTACAACTACCTGTATTTGTTCTTGGTCCATCAGTGAACACATTTTTAAGACTCTTACCTCTCCCAAGGTCAGTATCCTTTCCTTGTCAATAAATGCTATTTTGACCGCCCCTTCCTCTTCGAGCAGCATTTCTTGTTTGTCTGGATGGTTGAGACTCTCCGACACTTGTCGCCGTAGGCTCAGCAGGAGACCACACAAAAGAGATAGTATTTCTTTCCCCATCTGGATCCTTTGAAGCATTCCCTTTGTTCACATTCACTGAGCACGCACCAACAGTATCACTTAACCTTCTTTCGTCTTCGTTTCGCAGATTCTCCAAAGTGTAAGACTTCCCATCGATATTAAGTTTATCAAATTGCAATCTCGCCCGTTGTCCACGTTCCTTAGCCTGAATTCGGTAGCCGTTAAGTTCTCTTCTAATGTTCCTGACAGCGAATGAAAAATCTTCACTTATGCGCACGGGTGTCCCTTTAGCACGATATGCACTTTTTAATATTTCTTCTTTCCTTTTGTAAAATGAAAACTTAGCAATGATCGGTCTGTTTTTTCCCTTACCCAGTCTGTGCGATCTGTCTATATCGAACGGATTCAGTTCAATTTGAAGCTTCTCTTTAACAAAGGCTTTAACCAATCTTTCACAGTCCTCCCAAGATTCATTTTGACCTTCCTCAATATTATAGAAAATTAGATTGTTTCTGCGCGAGAAATTTTCAAGTTTATCAATCAGCCTATTATTAGTTTCTAATTGATTTTTAAGTTCTATATTTTCTTGCCTTACTATTTTTAATTCACCAGCCAAGTCGTCTAAGCGTTTGCCCAACTCATTTGTTGTTGTACATAAGTTTGATATTTTTCTGTCCATGACATCGAGTTTAGAAATAACATCCTCTAGTGTGACAGGACCCGGATTTAACTCTATATTACCGATTACCAACAATATGGCAAGTACTAGTCCCACGAAGTATAAACTTTCCGTTGAGACAATTCGTTCACACTGCTTGCGGGGACACTTTAGTCGCACTCTCCCACACCACAAGCCTATTCTCACACGCCAAGTTTGGGTATCTGTCCCCATGTTGTCACAGTTCACTGCGTTCAGGAGCTTCCCGCACACACAACCTCTCTCAAGGACGACTAAACTGAACGAACAGTATACCCTAGCTCCCAGTATAAAGGGCTTTTATTGTGTTACAATGGAAAATTTTCTCCAAAAATTAAAATTACTAGCATCAAGCGTTCGCATGCCTATGAGTGAGGAGGAGGTAATAAAGAGCATTGACAAGATCAATATACACTATGTGATCAAAAGTATCAGGACCCCGTGAAACGTGTGCTTATCACAGAGGTCGACACAGTGGAAATGTGAAGAGACGTGTACAACAAAACAGTGTGCAAGCCGACCTCCTATGTTAACCTCCAGAGACCGTCGAGTGTTAAAGAAGAACGTTTATCGTAATCGTCAATCATCCATCGCCACACAGGAATTCCAAACTACATCAGCATCTACTCTGTAACAGGACGCACATTCTGTATAAAACCTGTTGCGCCATTCCATCTTCCATTCATATGTATTACGCCAGATTTATTGTATAGCATCACCTTTTGAATAATATTGCTTACATATGAGTTTGTGTAGTTGATCTATTAAATATGTTTCTCTATTTTATCCGTTTTAGATTATTCAATAATGATGTTTTTGTGTTATCCAAAGTTCAAAATCATTTATTATAACATGTATTCAAAGACAAATAGGGGTGCATATTTACAAAGAATATTTTACTTAAGCACACACGATAATCGAACTTCCCCGCGCAAATATACTCAAAGAAGAAAAGAAGTTAAAAGGAACCCACATAGCAGAGTACGTCCTTGGGACGTCCCATTTAGATCCCATTACCGTCAGAATGGTCCTGCTCCCATAGCGATGTCCTAAGGACGTCCGTGGGATACAAACAGTTCATCCCGTATGGAGGTCCCCTGGATGTCCCCCGGAAAGCCGTGCTGGATTACCTACCTGGAATTTCTATAAATAAAATCGACCTTACTATTATTATTATTTAATTAATTATTACTATACGAAGGATATGCCTTCGTATAGTTATACGAAGGATTATTTATAACTATACTTCCCATGGATGTAAACGGGACTTAAATAGGACGTCCTACGGACGTCCCGATATCCTGCCAGGAGATCCGTCAGATATCCCTGGGACGTTATTTTGCTATGTGGGAAAGAGAACAATATATTAAATGATAAATCTTAATACCACTACCATAATAAAATATTCGTAGCCATTATGCTGTGAAGTAAAAATTCGGAACTATATTACGTACTACGAAAACCTACGAAGATGTATGAAGTTTTTGTATATAAGCAATGCTTCCTGTATGTAAATTCAGTAACTCTTGGACGTTCGTCCAGACAGCTACTAGAATCCTGTTTAGGAATCGGTAGTTAATAAAAGGTCCCCTATATCACTGGTGTTTTCTTTCTTGGTCCTTGTAGAAAACAAAGTCCCTTACACACTTGAGCCCCCCCCCCCTGTATTAGGTCGACCTCACTAATACATACATACTGCAGACCTTATATTTTGATATGTGTTTTGGGCTGGTCGGTGCACATGCTAATCTTATTTTGCCTTTCAGCTTAAAATCCCACGCAGTCGGAGCAGTATATAGCCTCCAAGCATCAGGACTGTTCGTCGCGAGGTGCGAAACTTGGTCCAAAGCCACACGAATGCAAATGCTAAACGTGGTGTAAGGAAAGTCAATATTGAACCATATAACAGTGGAAAACCGTTGAGTGGAGTGACGAATCACGGTATACAATGTGGCGATCCGATGGTAGGGTGTGGGTGTGGCGAATGCCTGGTGAACAACATCTAGCAGCCAGTATAGTGCCGACTGTGAAATTCGGTGTTGGTGGGGCTAGTGTGTGGTCGTGTTTCTCCTTGAAGGGGTTTGGCGCCCCTTTTTGCTTCACCTAGCAATGTCACGGCGCAAGGTTATGTTAACATTTTAAGCACTTTCCTGCTGCCTACCACCCAAACCCAGTTTGGGAAAGACCATTGTGTCTTTTAACATGATCGAGCACCGGTCCATACTACATGGATTGTGGGGAGTGGTTTAGTGACAACAACGCCCCACTAGTGGATTGCCCTGGGCAGAGTCTTTATTTGAATCCAACAGAACATCTCTGGGATGTTTTGGAACGCCGATTTCGTGCTACACCACACCGACCCACATCGATTCATCTTCTCATTTCGGCGCTTCGCGAGGAATGGGCTGCCATTCCCCAGGAAATCTCCCATCACATGATTTAAAGTATACCTGCGAGAGTGTAGGCTGTCATTAAAGCTAAGGGTGGGCCAACACTGTATTGACTGCTAGTGTTTCCGATGAAGAACGACCCAAACTTGTACTTCATTTTCAGGCGGGTGTCCGGATACTTTTGATCACATAGTATAGGTAACTTGAATGATGTAAACCTACTTTTAAAAAAAACTGAAATTAATTATAAAGTAAGTCAACATGAAAGTAATATTTTTTTTTCTTTTACAACACGTTTTACACTGCTTTTTTAAAAAAATCTACTTTTCAGTTCTTATTCAAATTTGTTTTTTGTCTTTCTTTCAAAAATCATATAATATGGTAGAAGATTCTATATTTGAAAATACATTTAAGAAAAAACTGAAAAAAGAAAGTTATAAACTTGACCTTTGATAGAAACCAAAGAAGTGACTGTGGAACAACTCCCGAAGAGCTGTTAATAATGATGTAAATAAAAATAGAATATTGCATTTTGTAACAAGTAAAACGAATATCAAAATACTGACTCTTGTATCAATCCCTAATGAATATCCACTGATGTAGATATATCTCCCTAGAGAAGGCAAAAGCTGTGATCAATGAAGTGTTGTATTAAGTGCAGGAGGTCATAAAAAATATATGATAGCTCTATTTGAGTTTGCTTAAAGATATATCTATGTAGTGTTAATATGTTGATATGCTTACATCGATTTATATGGTACTCGTCTATAGCATTAGTAATTAAGATATTATCACCTATTATGTATAGTATTTCTTAGCATAATTTGTATCTATGTATGTATTACAATTTGACTTAACAAAACTTCATTATAACTAACTCTGTGTACACTGTATAAATTTATTTTTTGTATCTTATATTAATTTTGTTGATGAAAGCAACTACGTATATTACCACATTTCCATATTATATAAGCTTACGACGTTTTGTATGTTATTTTTGCTAACTAAATCGATTACATGCAAGGAAGCTAAAAGCTAAATAAGCATTATTACTATTACTTACTTACTTACTCTATGGCTTACGAAACTCGCAAGTTCATCGCCGCAGTAATAAACGTTCGCCATCGGGTTCTATCCTGGGCAAGATCAAGCCAGTTTTCATCACAAACACCTGTTCTTGAAGATCCCTTCTAATATTGTCCTCTCAACGTCGCGTCGGTCTTCCAAATGGTCTCTTTCCGTCCGTCTTTCCAAACAAGATGGAATATAATCTTCGTTTTTCTCCCATCCGAGCTACATGGCCTGCCCACCTTAGTCGTCGTGATTTCATTATTCTTACAACATCGGGTGAGTCGTATAGTCCGTGAAGTTCTTCACTAACATTTGAAGTTCCATTCCTGTACAGGCACTGTGGACCAGCTGACTTTTCAAACAATAGATTTGCTGCTGTTTTTGCTTAACTTCATTGACTGTGACATAGTGTCTACCTTCATTGGCAAAACAAGTGCATGAAATACGAGAATGGTGTTTACAGAAGTAGACACATTTAGTCCGTGAACCGCATATCACCAATTCTCACGTTTTTATATGCGACCAATCTAACATGTTAATCTAGCAATTTATGATACTAATGTACAATACGTCAAATGCGTGGTAAAAAACTAAACGAGCCAGATGTATCCTACTCAGCAAGAAAAATCGCTCAACAGAGATAATACCTCTACGGAAGACGCATTTTATCTGCATACAAGAAGAGCAACTCGTAGCTGCAAGGTACAGCAAAAGTGTCCGGAAAAGGATGTGCAGGTGTTGAACCCCAGGACTAGGGTTCGAAGGAGGATGGCAGCTATGGTTACCAGCCCCTGGAGACTACGTTGAGCACAATGTGCGAGAACAAACGACAGCTAGTGACATGTCGAAGCAAAACGCTCTGAACTGAGAAATATACTGTACTTGCATCGAGAACGGCCTATTGTGTACGTTGCTTTGAGAATGTGAACAATGTTAGTAGTAATATCACTATGTAGTCATCAACTGGACTTTTTATGACTGACACTATAAAACATTATAACACTATAAAACACGTTTGCAACGTTTGCCGAGTTTACATATCAGATTTTAAATTCACTGTTTTCCTTAATCTCATTACTTTATACTTGGAACCCAACACGGTACCTTTCTGAATTAATTAACTACGGTCGCCATATTGAAAAATTGCCCTATGTTACAGAATCAAGAGATTACAGTGTCAGTAAGTCATGCGTATACATTCCTGACTGGTTCTGCTTGTTAATTAAAGCGAAAAACATTGTGCAACTTGGACAAATTAGCGAAAACCGTGTAAAGTCCGTTATTTTCCAAGATGGCGCCCAGGACCAACATATTGTTCATACGAGCATTCTAACCATCAATTAACACGTAACAATATGGCCGAGTTTCAAGCTGGTAGCCGGAAATGCAGGATATATACATGTATATACCGCACTATCTCTATCTTCTTCCCTGATGCCAATTCTATATGTATTATGTACATGTTAAAGATGTCAGAAAAATAATGGATATAGGAAGATAAAATTTTAGAAATACTATAAGGATATATTGTGTATCTGCATATGAGTTTATTAGGAGATACGTCAATATAATTCTCAGGCGTCGATATAACAAAGAAATGTTGTGTAGTAAAGATGCAATAAACAACTGTATAGCCACGTCTTTCTTATGCAATATCTAAATAGCAGTGTATGGCTTCAAATTATTATGTGTCAATATCTTACTGCCCGCTTGCTCCACTGTTTATACCATAAAACTTGGTTTGAATTATAAATCCTCGTTCAACTCCAGTAACTTTCATTACGAAGATCCGTATAGCTCTCTTAAATATCTCAGGGTTTTAGTATCGTGACTCCTCTCTGAAATCTTAGGATGAGGATAGTTAGACATTCACCGTCATCACACTGCTCCAAGTCAATGCTTTCCCGAGCATAGTGGAGACTACTGTTTCCTTCAGGACAATCAATACTTTGATGAGACTAAATGTGCTAATTAAAGCACAACATCCCAATCTATTGTCTTAACAAGGAAGTAGGCAAGTAAACGAGGTAAATATGTTGGAAAACCGAAGAAGATTTATTAAATCAAATTCTTCAGAAAACTCTCAACTTAACCCAAACTACATCCTTTAAATTACAGATGCACATAGCTTTCTACAATCTTTGCTCTTTGGAAACTTTATAATTCATTTTCCTGACATAAACATTACTTCTCATTTCGCTCCATTGGCAATAATAATATATAAATTATTGCTCTTTACCTTTCATTTCTCTAAATCACAACAAAAGCTCTTTTATTAAATCAAATTCCCTTTCCAAACATGCACGATATATTTTTCCGTGTCCATTAACAAATTATCAATTCATATAATAATCTGGTTAGCCATACACATTACCATGATGTTTTCTCATGTATAAAATGCCTTCAACAATAGCTTTCCAAATTAAAATTAAATAATCAACTTTCCAAATTGAATAAAATATTCAAACCAATAATCAATTCTGATTTAAATACAACTTCACATTAAATTAAACAAAATAGAACAACATCACATGACTTCCATCTAATAAACTGTCTCTCTTGGTTTCCGTACACCATATCAAAGATTATACGTTTCCTATCAAATCTAAAATCACTGAAGTGGCAATACGTCTCAAGTGGCAATTCGAAACACATTTTGAAATTGTGGGTTTTGAATTACATGAGAACGAAAACATAACAAAAGGACATGATTTTATACTTGAATTTTAATTCTGTGATGCTTCATACTGAAGAAACTGTCATTATTTCAAATCTAGGTCTATATTATTATTAATGTAAATATTTTGGAAATGTCTTAAAATTGTGGAACAATTTGCACGTACTCTCTAGAAATTTCAAATTTAACAAACGTTCAGTTCATTAAAAGATGTCGTATAAAACAAAAAAAGTTTTGCTTCCAACTTGTTTGCGGGAAATTTCTGATCTTTTTGTTTTCAGTAGAATACACACGAGTATTCTCCACAAATTGAAATTCCTGTACTTGTCTTTGATACAATAAACAACTTGATATAAGGGTTATTTGAGAAGTACTAAGCCCACACTTAAAGGAGTTGTCCCAGACAGTGGCACTGCAAACTACAGAGCACGGGTTCTCAAAGTGTGCTTTGCGGAGCCCTGGGACTCCGCTAAGTCTCCACTGGGGCTCCGTGACACTGTGAAATAATCGTCGAACTTCTTCTCTTTCGCTATCCAGTCACTGTACTTCTATACGTATCTCCTTCAAATCACATAATAATGGTATTCAGTAACATTTTCCAACTTCAAAAAGTGAAAATTATATCAACTCAATCGGATTTTAAATGTATTCATTCATTTAATATTTAAAAATAGCAAGTAGATAGAAAATACCCTTACAAGGAGATAGTGTTGATGGTAAAAAAAAGAGTAACAATTTTCCCCAAGAATCGATATTATAATTGGCTGGGAATATACTCTCCAATGTCTCTTTCAATTTTAACAGCAGGAAAAAGATGAATGTGGTTTACTTACAAGAATATGACGAAACGGGGCGATATACTCTCGGAACAACGGACATACAGTTTTTCACGAAGCACATGTCATTTATATAGGTTTTAGTGCTCCCCTTGTTTTGTTGTTTGTCGCTAGTACCCTTCAGTCCAGTTGCCAAGATATACCTCTCGTTTTTCAAAACAAAGGAATAGATGGGAAAGGTCTCCACCGACATACGCGCGCCCACAAGCGAGAATTGCTTCGCGAAAAGTTTGGGTCCGATTTCGTTTTCCTGTGTGGTGTTCATTTCTTGTCCTTTTTAGAAATAGGCCTCTTTCCCGAGGTTTGTCAATTGTCCTGGAAACAATAAAATACTACACCAGATGTTTCAGAAATTTGTCGTCGACTGTTGAAAAGGAGTGTTCGCGTGTGTGTGTGTGTATTTGAGAGAGAGAGAGGGGATAATGGCTAGAGAGATACATAGAGGGAGCCTTTCTCTCACTCACTCTCTCTCTCTCACACACACACATATAGACAGACAAAGAGAGAGAGAGAGAGAGAGAGAGAGAGAGAGAGAGAATGCATGGTTCTCTGACAGTTGCAAGATTAAAAAACACTGAAACTGCTGAACAAGACTATATTATTCGTGAAAAAAATAAATCTTCGAGGGGAAGAGAAGGAGAGGAGGAAGGAAAAGAGGTGGTATGGAAAGGCATTATAGGGTTAGGAGAGGACACAGAGATTATTAAAAAGATGTTAAGAAAGCAGGGTGTAAGAGTGTACAGAAAAGGCAGTAAAAAGTTGTTGGATTTGGTCAGAAGTAAAGGAAAGGATAAAGGGAAGAAGGAGCAGAAAGGTGTCATTTATTGTATTAACTGTGAGGATTGTGATATGAAGTATATTGGAGAGACGGGTAAATTGTTGAAAGAAAGATTTAAACAACATAAAAGCGATGTGAAATATAGTAGAGAGAGTAATGCTATATTCAAACATGTAAAAGAAAAAGGACATAATGTGGACTGGGAAAAAGTGATTGTCTTAGAACATGAAGATAGTATGTGGCCTAGAAAATGGAAGGAGGCCTGGTGGATAGAAAAAAAAGAAGATAAGAACTTAATGAACTGGACCAAAGGTTTTAGCATTAATAAAGAATGGAAGATTATTGTTGACAAACACAGAGATATGTATGTTAATTGAGGTGTTAGGGGGCTCTAAGTTTGCTTCATGTTGATTCTCTTTTTGTTAACATGGGATATTTTATGGCGTCTCTGATTGACTGATTGTTCCAGCCAATGGGGAGGCTGCTTGATCGAGCGTCCCTGATTGGCTGCTTGTTTCGGCCAATGAGGGAGCAGGTAGATTATTGGGTTTGTATTTATATGTGTGTAATTTTTTGTACAGACTCAGTGTATGTCTGATGAGGATCTTGGCTAGAAGGTCGAAACGTTACATGTAATTTATTTTTTACGAATAATATAGTCTTGTTCAGCAGTTTCAGTGTTTTTTGATCTTAATTGCAAGACGTGCAACTATGTTTTGTTGCAAGATTAACGAACTCAAAAATGTGGTATGATTGGAGGATAGGAGGGTTTAGCAGTGGTTGGGATGCAATTAAATACTCTTTGAAGGCAAGATCTTTCTTCCCTATTTGCACGTGGCACAAGGAAAAAACGCCTTTTCTCAGGTCAAATGTTGTCATGTTCTAAGTAGTTCGATACATTCCCGCACTATCAAAGCACTTTTTCTCGATTAAGTATTAACATACCTTTCAAAGCTATCAAACATTGGCTCATTATTGTATACGCATAATCGTACATCGGAAATTAATCTTAATTATAGAAGAAGCTGTAATTTTCGTACATGTTGGCAACGTTGGAAGACGTACTTCGTGGCTATGTACGCGTATTTGTGGTAACAGAGGAAAGGTATTACCACTTGTGAAATAGTGTTGTGAGTAGGCACGTCGCTGCATCTCGCTTTAGCTGTTTTCTTGTTCTATTTCTAGTATCCGCAGTGTACAATAGGTTGAGAAATTTGTTCCAACTTCATTTCTGGCAGTGAAAAATTTCAATTTCAGTCGATCCTGTATCGTATGTCTGCCAAAAGTTCGGTCTTATTAATTTGTGTGAGTTTATGATCGTGTTGAGTGTTAAATGGTGATGGATCGGTGGCTCAATACTGGAACATTGAAACATCCTTCAAGCTATTTTTCGTCTTCTGTATCGGCACTTTTAGAGTCAGTGACAGCCTCTTCAGAACATGACAACGATGAAACAAAAGGATCCACTGTGGCAGAAAGTAATACATGTGTTGAAATGGAAAAACCGTGTGCCGCTCCAAGCAGAAGTCGCGATTGGGTAAATAACCAACGTAAATATGATGAAAGTTAGCTTTCTTTTGGGTTTGTACACGCTAATAGCCATCCCCAATATGTTTTTTTTTTCTGAAAACGTTTCCAAACAGCTCCATGTTGCCAGCTAAATTACGTCGTCATTTCGAATCCATGCATTCCGAGTACAAAAATAAAGATCTAACTTATTGTGTGCGCAAACGTGAATTAATAAAAAATAAAAAAAATGTATGGTTCAGGCATCTCAAACAGCAAATGAGAAGGCAACTGAGGCATCTTGTTTTGTCGGTTATCGAATAGCTCAAGCCGGGAAAGCCCACACAATGGCAGAGACACTAATTAAGCCCTGTTCCGTTGACTTGGTTAAGCGTGTATTGGATGAGAATTCGGTCAAACAAATATCTCTCGTTCCTTTCTCGAACGACACAGTGTCTCGACGAATTGAAGATCTTGCAACTAATGTAAAGAATGAGATAATCCGTCTTCTCAAGTTCAGTGACTTTTCTCTTCAAATGGACGAATCTACCGACGTGGAAGGACTGGCTGTACTTCTTGTATTTGTTCGATATGTTTATCAAAATTCACTGGAAGAAAATATCCTTTTGTGTGAACCTTTGCCATCTAATATGACAGGAGCTCTGAAATATATAAACTAGTAAATAATTTATTTGAAGAAAATGGATTATCGTGGGATAGATGTATTGACATTTGCACAGATGGCGCCACAACAATGGTTGGAAAATATGCGGCGCTGTCTCACGAATTAAATTAGTTGCAAAAAAAAAAAAAAAAAACTTGAGCAACAGCCATTACATTCTTCACCGGTATGCATTAGCAATAAGAAAGATGCCTTCTACGCTTAAATCCGTTCTTGACGACGCTGTATAAATAATCAATTTTATAAAATCTCGACCGCTGAATGCCCGGCTATTCAAAATTTTATGCGAAGATATGGGAAATGTTCACACATCGTTCCATTCAGAAGTGCGATGGCTATCACGCGGAAAAATGTTGGTGCGTCTGTTTGAACTAACAGCTGAAGTGACTCCTAATTGACAATGGATCCTGTTTTGAAAAAGGGCTGAATGATAAACTATGGTTGATTAGGCTTTCATATTTAGCTGACATATTTTCAAAAACCAACGAAATTAATTTAGCCCTTCAAGGGAAAACACAACAGCTTTCACAGCCTCTGAAAATCGTGCATTCAAAAGGAAGTTGAAGTTCTGGATTTCAAGTGTTCGAGATGGCGAACTTGATATCTTCCCAGCACTGAAGGATTTCCTGGAAGAGTACGAAATAAACATTCGTGAATTTGACATTCTCAGAGAAATTATCCAGCACCTGCAAGAAATCAGTGAAGCCTTCATAAAGTAATTTCCAAATTCAGTTTACGAGGAATTGGAAAAATTCGCATTGAAAAGAATCCGTTTGATATTAAATACAAGCCTCGCAGCCTGACAGCAAGAGATTACGAAAATCTCATCGATTTGGCATCTGATTCTTCAGAAAGGATCCGTTTTTAATACATTACCATTGGGTGACTACTGGTGCAAAGTCAAGACACAATACCCAAATTTAGCCCAGAAGGCTATCATAGTTCTACTTCCCTTCGTTAGTACTTAACTGTGTGAGACTGGCTTTTCAACCTATGTCTCCACAAAAACTAAGTACCGCAATAGACTGGATGCTGAGCCTAATATACGACTACAACTCTCTTTAATAAAGCCAGACGTGAAAGAAGCAACTGTATTTGTCGCATTCAGGTGAATAGAGGTGAGGTGATTTTATGTTAGGAAAATTGTACATTTGTATAATTTCTTTGTTCTTTGATAGTTGCTGTTCTCGTTCATGTAGAATACTAGAAAATAACTGAAAGCGTTATTTTACTGTTGACAGAAACCGATTTATTTCAGTAATGAATTTCCCCATTGTATATGTGAAGGGTCAAAGGCAAAAAGCAGGCAACCCTAAACAATGAAATTGTTCAGGAGAGAAAAAGGTTGAAAATCTTGGAGTTAACTGTTTTTTTATGTCAGCTGAAGAAGTAACAAGCTTAGCAGGGTTGAAAACCAGTGCACATGTTTGCTTTTAACACATCAAATGTGGATGCTTTTGAACTGTCAGTTGGCATCATAATCTCATTTTCACGAAAACAGGAGTTAACAGCTTTTTACATTTGACTCTTCATACGTTTTTTTTTTTTTTTTTTTAATTTTGTGAGCTGATTTTGCAACTTTGGCCAAGTTCGTGACATCTAAAAGATGATGTCTACACTCTTCCTAAGTATTGGAAAATAGTGGTTAATTGTGATACTATCCCGCTATTCGCCTTATCAACCGAGGAAAACCCTGCAAAACCTCTGTCAGGATAACCAACAGTAGGGCTCGAACTCGCGTGCGTCCCCATTGCCGATCCGAAGCTCGCTGCGTTACCAACTGGACTACGAGGTTTGTTTGGGTCATTGGCTCGTGCGTGAACAAAATAGTTTACACTATACATAAAACCGGGCCTAGCAAAATATGTGAGGGCTCCGCAGTCTCGTATTTGGGTTAATAGGGCTCCGTGGGTAAAAAAGTTTGAAAACCACTGCTATAGAGGAAAATCGATTTGTCTTGGTTCTCGCACCACTTACACACAGCGTCAAAAACTGCGTCCTCACTGTGGAAATCGATGTCCTGCCCCGTTTGAATACAGCAATCCACCTAATAATACATATCCGCGTGAAATAAAATTGAGGATATAGTAGATAGGGTTCCCTCCCAAGCAAATAAAAATAGGTCCAGCAAAAAAGGCCAGGAGAACATTCTGGACGCCTGGCAAAAGCCCGTCCCGCAACCCCAGAAGTCTTAGACTGATGGAACATAGGAGCTTCTTGGAGTGCCGGAACTCCGGCAATCCAAGAATCTCTAGGGACATGCCTGCCCCAAGGCAAGAAGATCAAAACGGATCGTACTGCACGACCCTGAAAGTGCATAACTTGACTTGTGTTAAGAATACAAAGAGGCAGGGGTGGAATGCGGGTCCCCAAAATAAAAAAATAAAAAAATATCCTTCGCTGACATTTCTTTCAAAAACATCGCAAGCTAACTCGAACGCTTCTCACCCGAAACCATCTGAACTGACAAACTACCTACGTTGACCCGTGGTCCTGCTGGGCTACATACTAGCCAACTTTCATTCTAATGCGAGAACCCCGTTACAGGCAGGCTTACTGCTTAACAAACACCCTTTGTATAGAGAGTTTAATCCCTCTATAATTCACTCTCTCTCTCTTATCCTCTTACCTGGTCAGTGGATCCAGAAAAATTCCAATAAGGGCGGAGGCTGTGAAAATGCAGCCCAAGTAAATGATACATATGATGTAAATATCTCTGTCAGGTGGCCTATCCAAATTTTCATTGTCGTCTGCATTTTCTTCCGGACAAAAATGGGACCCACAAAGTTTTAAATCCTCTTCCGTTAACAAGGTTTCATTGGCTGTTGCTAATGGATCTGCTGACATGACTGCAACAAAAAAAATTATGTATGACACTAAATTGAGAAGTAGAATTGTACAAACTTTATATTATCATATCCGAGTTATTTCGGTGTTTGAATACTTTTTCTCAAGCTGATCTTGTCACCCAAATCCTAAATTCTTCTGCAACCAGTCAAACGCAACATCGTTGCGGGCTAGTATTTATGTTAGAATAAAAGAATTCTTACTACAAAATAAAATATTCTTTAAAAATATATAGAAATAAATTAAAGTAACAATGGAATATTGTATTGTCACCCGACTTACGTCGCTGTGCAAAATTTGCATCATTGTGTGACGTTGGGAAATGAGTTAAATTAACGTTGCAAAATTTGAAGACACGATGAACCATTGTGAATTAAAGAAAAATATGTAAAAAGCAATAAAAAATAATTAATAAGAAACTTTTTAAAGACATACTTTTCTTAAACAATTCGTATTAAAAAGTTAAAAATAATTTTGTTTCTGCAAGAATATAAAGAAAAGCATGGGCCGCGCTAATTGAAGAATTTATGAGAGCGCGCCTCATACTTTTCTTTTTAGTTATGTATAAAAAAAATATTTTTTACTTTTCAGTACGAATTGTTTAAGAAAATTATGACTAAAAAGTTTCTTTTATTAATTATTTTTACTCAAATCCTAAAGTGTTCTGCAACCAGCCGAACACTACAGCGTTGCGGGTTAGTATTTATGGATAATATTAAAAAGACATTAAAATATGCTTTTAAAATATAGAAATGTATAAAAGTAACAATAGAATATTGTATTGTCACCCGACTTCCGTCACTGTGGAAATTTTCATCATTGTACGACGTCGGAAAATTAGTTAAATTAACGTTGCAAGATTTGAGGATACCACGAATCATTGTCAACTAAGCAAGATAATGTAAAAACATTTAAAGACATACTTTTCTTAAACAATTCGTACTAAAAAGTAAAAACTATTCTTGTTTATGCATGACTAAAATGAAAACTATGGGGCGCTCCCTCATATACAGTCATTTATACATTCTTGAATTGGCGCATCCCATGTTTTCTTTTCAGTCATTCATAAACAAATTCTTTTTAGCACAAATTGTCTAAGAAAAGTACCGTATGTTTATAAAAAGCTTTTTATTATTGTTTTTTTCGAGTTATTTCGGTGTTTGAATACTTTCTTCTCTAGCTGATCTTGTCTAATCTAAAAGTCTTCTGCAATCAGTCAAACGCAACATCGTCGCGAGCTAGTATTTATGTTAGGATAAAGAAATTCTTACTATAAAGTAAAATATTCTTTAAAAATATATAAATATCGAAATATATGAAGTAACATGGGATATTGTATTGTCACCCGACTTACGTCGCTGTGCAAAGTTTCATCATTGTATGACGTCGGGAAATGAGTAAAATTAACGTTCCAAATTTTGACTACACCATGAACCATTGCGAACTAAAGAAGAGCCTGTAATAAAGGCTAGTGCCTCAAAACAGCTTTTGGCAAGCCGATGAAAAACGAACAATTTTGCCAAACCTTCACAGAATGCTGTAATCAGTTACTTCTGTTTAAACGTGCAACTATATACGCCTCTAGCTCCGAAACGAGGCCGAGTTCAAACTTTCTTCAATAATCAACTCTCGGAGTTTGTCGGTGCATAACGTTACTACCTTTTATATACGACATGGACCGGTATCACATGCTGCCTCACATGCTTATTCATGATGGCGTATTCGGAATTTTGTAAAAGAGAGGGAAGTACCGAAAGGAAACATATTTACACGAACGATGGTCTATTTGTTTTTCTTATTTTCTTGTCAAAAATCTTGTAAATTGTTTGTGTTGGTTGTTTATTTTGCAATAGCATATACGGTATATGAATAATATCTTTCATTATTCTATGTATGAAACGTGTGGGGTAGAATCATAAATTTATAATTACCAATAATAATAATTATTATGTATGTTTATTTCAGACGTCTAGTGGGGTACAGCAGAGTGTGTTGGGTGAGGATGAAAATAAACATGATATTTTGGAGCGAGAAAGTAAGAGATTTTTGCACAACAAAAACACAACTGCAAAGTGCGTGCATTGCCTTAAGCACAAACAGGATAAATACTCCATCACTCGCACCCTCCCGTCTTCTTCCCCTTCCCTTTCGCTGAGGGTGTTGAGGCTTCGACAACTACTATCCTCCTTCACCAGCGGTAGGGAATTGGAGGAGAGAGAAGACAGGAAGATGGAAGGGGAGGGTAGTATTTATCCTATTTGTGCTCGGGCCGGTTTTAAAAATATGTTGAAATGGTCAAAACATGTTATTGACAATCCCTTTACAATATATCTTTACCTCCATCCTTTTTCCTAAAAGATTGAAGGTTGTCAAACCACTTCCCCCTTTTTCTTCTTCCTCTTTTGTAGTTCGATATCGAAGTCTTCATATTTCCTCCCCCTATTGCTCCTATCTCTCCCCTCCTTTTACTCCTACTTGAGAAGAAAAATAGTTAAGAGATGTTTAATTATTTAAGTCATAAATTGTTATTTAAAAAAAAACGCAAATAGATTCATTTCATGCTCAAATAGTTTCTTTATGAACAGGTACAAGCTGCATCTCTCTACGTGTAAAACTAGCCGAGTTATGTAGGAAGTAATTATTTAACATGGTGAAGATAGGACTTTCAAGACACGTAGAAGATAACCTTAACAGCTTCCTTTGGGATTAATGTTTCTTTTCAATATTTTAAAAGTTTTATGTATTTAAATGTGCTTCTTCAGAATATGAACTTTGCAAAATATCATTATATTTGCCGTACCTACTCTCCTGCGTAGCCTAGTCGGTAGCGCGCTCAACTTCTGTGTAAGTGGTCCCGGGTTCGATTCCCGTTTGGGAGATCAAAAATTTGGGTGTTGACCCAGCATCATAAGGACAATTGGGGACCTACTTGAATAAACACGCTGATCACGTAATCCTTTAATAACTTGAACATAATACAACTATCTGAAAGGCCAAAGCGCTTAGGGGCTGTCCAGTTTAGTTTATGTAGTGTACCTTACAGTACATATGTTAATTTATGAGTCGCCGTGGCTCAGGTGGTAGCGCGTCTGACTATGAATGGGGTGGCCCGGGTTCAAATGACGGCCAGGACACTGGAGACTTTTCTCACAATATTACCATGCCTAGCGATCTGAGGTGCACTCAGCCTTCTATCAAATTGAGTACCAGAGTGTCCTTGGTATTCCTGGGCACCTTGGAAAGGTAAAGGCGGTCGAGCGTGGGACTGACCACCTCACTTAACTTCGTACCGTAGGTCAAGAAAATGAGGTGCGCTACCTTCACATTTCCCATGCGCAGTTCACGGCGCGTGCGTATCGCACAGGGGATAGCTTTACCTAGCTTTTGCATATGTTAATTTATAATTTAAGAGAAAACTTAAATTATAGTCTTATAGGCTCTTTACACAGCGAGGAAAATTGATAAGGTATGATTGGCAGACCTGTAGCCAGGATTTTTGAAAGGGGGGCACAAAATGGTCTCTTCAACTCTTGTTCTTCGGGTGGCTTAGGAAAATGAGTAAAATCTAAGGGGTCGTAACTGTTAGAATAAGAAACTATATATTTTATGAACAGATTCGACTATTAATGATTCAGGAATTCTACAGCTCAATATTTGTTGTCAAGTAGTTGAAGGGGACTGTTTACATTTTAGTTCTTTTGTTATTATTATAAAATTCACATGAAATGTATTTATGTAGATAAAGGCTAGATATCAAATTGAATACTTGATCACGAAAGATTTAGAAATATACATCTTTGTAGAACACATTACAAGCAGTTCTATACATGTTCTGAAGCTGTATGAATAATGAATTTACAGGAAATATTTGAGAACAATGATATCTATTGTGTACAGTGTTTCGGAATTGATGAAAGTAATTTGGAATCCTATAATAATAAGATGCTATCATGGATTTTCTGCTGAATAAATATGAACTTTACCTGTTAAATGATGATACTTGTTTCAATGTATTTTGAACTATCTATTCTTGTTGATGAACTCGGCTGTAGTTTAAATACTACCCACATTCAGAACTATCTCGTATCGTTTATACAGTGATGACGAGATCTGTCTTAGTTTATTATTATTTTTTTGGTGCAAAATAATACCACCAAAAAGATAAACAATAGTGACTAGACCCGCAACTAAAACTTGGACTGATGTGGTGGTGGTGGTGCTGGTGGTGGTGGGTGGGTTGATGTAGTGGAAGTAGCCAAGAGTCGACCGAACTAAATGTTCAAGTAGATCAAATTCAAACGTTGTAAAGAACGGATTTACACAGTATCACTCAAGCAAAATTTTCTTTTGCATGAAGTGAAGGCATTTGTAAAGTTATTTCCAAGAAAGATTTTCTTTTTAAGTTTTGCATGTCTACAAATTAGGTTTTTCACATGTGCCTATTCATCAAGTGTCGACGAAGGGATAAGTAAACAAGCTCCTGTTTTCTGATGGGATAACTAAAATATGTGGAGCTTATTATCAAAATGTCTCTTGTCCAAAAGCCATAAATGTTGGGAAATCAATACACTTCTTACGTTTCAGTGTTAGGAAAAATTTGCAACCATGAACATCTTAGAAATAGTACTAAACGTTTTATAGTACCAAGATTTTCCATTTGTAAAAAAAGAATTGAAGAGTGCAGGGGGAAAGGGAGAAGGGGATGTGCATGAAAAGAGATTTCTTTTAAAACTTATTTTAAACTTCAACTCTCCCATTTACTCCCACGTATTTCATTATTGCAAAACCGCTATAACTTGGTGATTGTTTGTGCTTTTAGATTGAATTTTTCTTAGGGGTTACCGGTAACTGTCATTGTGTACTACTTTTGATAATAAGCTCCACAAATGCACTTTAACTATCTGTGTGTTATAACTATTCTATCAACGGATGAATAGTTAGAAATCAGGAATAATGCTTTACAGAAAATACTGAAAGGTAAAAAAAATGAGATCAAATTAACCTCTGTTCATAGTGGCATATACAGTATAATTTGCATATGTTGCTTGTTTCTAGCTATTCGATTCCGAATATCCTCAGCATTTACATTAACATCTTTATTCATAGATAATTGTGTCAGACAATTTTCTATCCCCTCTGTCATTGAAGACAAAGGATAACATTTGAAGTTATCTCCCAAAAATTGATAAACAACGTATAACAGTAACTCAAAAGCTAGGGACTGGCAACTATGCACGAACCGTCGGAAAGGAGTCAGCAATAGTGTAGCGGGAGAAAAAAGTGCTGAATCAGTGATGGCGTTCATAATAGTAAATACGGTTCCATACATCTGGAGAGAGGCGGTAGATAAGGCAACAATAGTGTTAATGATAGATGATAAGGCTAGTCAGGATCCCGCGGTACAATAATTTACATATGGGACCAAGAAGCATATGTGGAAATGTTTCAGTGATTAGATAAATATCAATGTAGACTTTGACATCGTATTATTCGCAAGGTACTCAAGTCTTTTCGTGTGACATACTGGCGGTGAACAGTTGGATAATTGTGCCGATAATGACACTCAACATTTATTCCCACGTCCGGGTGTGAAACTATTCCTCTGGAACATTCCACGGCTTACGTATCTTTTACGTGTGTCTCGAATAGGACAACAAAAGAAAGTATGAACTTCTAAATCCATATGCTGCTGCAGCAAGTTAGATAGCTTAGGAATAGATTGACCTTAGGCATAGTATAAAAATAATAATCGTACTAATAAGTTTTATTGTTATCAAGGCGTGTCTTGTATTTAAAGTTTTTTGTCTTTACGGGGTTAATTTTATAAATTCAACAATGTTAGGCAAGAAATTTAACGCTGTGTATGCGTTAATATTCACAGTCAGTTAAGGAGATGCATCTTCCTGGTAATTATTGTGTCTTGTTATACAGTACAAAATATATTGATTAGCGGGAAGTCCTGATAACAAATAGTTACCTCGATTACATTCTCATTTAATACTAATAGGAGTTTTGAAGTTTTTATGTTCTCGCTTACGTGTATAAGAAAAAGTAAAAAAATAAAATAATATTTTAAGATTCACAATAAAACTGCCAGAGTCCATAATAAAAATTCCCTTCGGAAGTGACGTCATTTTTTCTTATCCTACCAGTTTTTTTTTTTGCATCACCTCAACTCGTAGAATCCTGTGATCCACATCTCACATGAAGAACCAAGGGAACCTTTTTTTATTTACCCTAATCTCGTTAATAAATAACGAACCCCAGTTATAAACGCTCAGGTGTACAGGTTGTAATGGGGGATTGTTACGAGAATGTCCAATAACACTGTGTAAACATTAGGACACAAGTGTCAACAGCAGTTCGACGACACTCTTCTAGAGAAAGTTTCTTTTACTTCTTTTTCCACATTTCAAATTCACCCTTAACAATACTCTTTCTTGCAAATAATCGCTATAATTGAAAGTATGCACCACTCGATGTTTGTCAAACAGTACTTCGAGTTCGCTGACAAGATTATCAAGATACGGGAAATACACAGATCATCTAGAGTAACCTTCAACGGTTTCAGCTGGATAATTTTCTCCCCTCTAATAAATTAGATTTAAAACTGCCACTAATTTCACTATTTGAATTTACGTATAGCTTAATGTCAAGGTCGGACAAATGTTTATCGAGCGATTCCGCACTATGCGCATATTCTCGATCAAATCAGTCGATTCTACTGACGATACTTGAGTTTAATCTTTGCGCAATACTTGTCTCATTATCTAAAACTTCTATAACTGATTCTCAAAAGTATTTTTGAAGAAAATATCCAAGGTATCCCGAGCAAGTCTTTTGTTCACCACTTTTTAAATAAATGTCTTTAAAGAAATGTGTTGATCTACGTATTCTCTATTCATGGCAGTTCTCTTCGGAGCCGAAAATTGACCATGGATATTTTTGTTCACTGTACTTTTCCCACTTTTACAGTATATGTCTGAAATCTTAGTTTAACGAAAGGGTTTTGCGAAAACAACTTTGCCAATGAACGCACCTGCAAATTGACCGTCAAGTGTCATTAATATAGGTGGCATATATCCACATCAAATCCGAAAGAAAATGTTTGCATGTTAGATTCGAAGGAAGCTGAACAGAATGTTTTTAAGGTCAAAAGTGAAGAGGATCAAAAACAACTGCAGCGTCAGATTAAACCAACTTACAGCGAGCGCATATTTTGGAAAATTTCTACACTGAATTTCCAATCCGGGGGAACAAGTTTTCCTTGTCATTAGAGAAACAGAATGGGTGTACAGCGTAAACACTTTTCAACCACGAGGTCGTAACTCAGATGGTAGAGCGTTGGCTTCGTATGCGAATGTAAAATATATATTAAAAATAAAACAATAACGAAGAGACGGCATAACCGTCTGCGTTGACAGGACGACGATGATCGCCCTGTCCAACAATACTACCAGGGGTGGAATGGAGGGTATACGCGGGTACACGCCGTGTACCCACCTAATAGTATAAATCACAGCGTGTACCCACCTCAGTGCATAAATATAAAGGAACGTGTTCCCAAATCCGGATTTTTATTGAGCAGCGTGTACCCCCCAAAAATCTTACCATTCCAGCCCTGAATACTACTACTACTACTTGTCACAGCAGCTCCAAAGAAGCAAAGTAACTGGGCAGGAAACTTCTTTCCTCCCACAGAATGAACTGGAACCAATAACAGAAAGTTGGTGGAGGAAGTTCCCTTCCTCCCACATTGAAGGAAAATAAGTTGGTGACATTGTAAATAGATGCCAATAAAGAACAATGTTTTTGATATCTCGAAACTGAGTATTTCAGTGATAATATTTGGTGGAGGAAACACCATTCTCCCATGAGCTTGGGGAGATCGCAGTGCCTGTGGACTCCCAACATAGGTATAACACTTGGTCGAGGGATTGCGCTATCTCCCACGGGACTGGTGGAGGATTAACGGTCTCCCACTGGGTAGATATTGGAGGAGGTATCTTGTTCGCCTCCCTCATAGTGGAAGATCACAAGTGTCATCCGGCAGTTGTGTATACAGTGGCGTAACTACATTTTATGCCCCCCCCGCAAGCGAACACCCAAGGTCCCCCTCCGCCAACAAAATTTTCGCTTCTTGAATGGTAACAGTGGCGCCTCGTGCTTCAGATGTTAGGTGGTCCAATTGGAGATTAATGTCCTAAAGATTTACCTAATTATGTACAAAGCTCGCACATATTTCTCAAACTAATTAGTAGGAAATTAATGTACAACATCCATAAAATGTCGAAAAGAAGTTCTTAGAGCCAATACGCTTGTTATGTAAATCCAATTAATATAATTGTATGATATACCAAATATTAAAAGAATACTTATCTACTTGCAGAACAAGATCATTGTTCTGTCCTTGCTTCTAATATACTTTCCGATGACTTCATTGTTGAAGTCTTTCAATCCCGTAAGAAAACTCGCTCAACTGATAACATTGCAAGTGCAGATAATTGTACAATCTGAACAGTAAAATAAAAATTGTGTTCTGCAGACTGCTACAGAAAGATGGAAAATGGAGGATAAGTGGAAATAAGTGGAGTAGTTGGAGAAAACCTATCTTCACTGCAAGCATCAATTGACTGTTTTTTACCCAAAAATGATGTGTAATTTTTAAGTTAGTTTTACGAATATTTTTTTTCTTGTATCCGCCTTTTCTTTCTTTTCGAAGCACCACTCTCACTCATTATGAATATGAATCAGATGAAGTAATCTGAACTGTAAATAAGTAATATGTAAAACAACTGGAGAACTTCTTCACTCACTCCGACCGAAGATGAAATATACCATACACACCATACACGGAATGACGGAAGTACTGTTGATTGATCGCTACACAAAAAGCACACGTTATCTAATGGTGAGGTGCACTTTTTCCTTCTAGGCCTACAAAACGCACATACACTCAAATGTTTTACGCACACCCCACACTCCGTACACGTAATTTAATGTTCTGTTGTACACAGCCTACCTTTAATGTCAATTAAATCATTTACGAATTATACGTTAGAGCTCTGGTTCGAATACAATTAATGTGTTGTTCTTTAATTGTACACACACGAAAGAGAATAAATCCGGGTTTCGTCCACTTGTCAACGCTTGTCAAACTGAACTCCCGAGCGCGATTGATTCTGAGTCGTCACAAATATTGTCTGCCATCCTAAAATCAAAGGGGACGGAATGTTAATAATAATAAAAGAGGGGTAAAACTGTGCCTTTTTCGGTAAAACTCAAAGATTTTACAGTAACAGACACACACATTTTACAACTTCAAACGATTGAGAAACAAGCTTTGCTGTCAATGGAAGAAATTCCCGCAACCAATTCCAAATTTTCAATCCCTTCCCAACTCCCATCACCAAACACCACACACCATCAACTTGAAAATACTGGCAAATCTCTGAATATTGGCCACCGGAAAAAAAAACAATAATTCTAAAACCCAGCCATTCTTTATACTCTAAAGTGAATTGGTGTTTGGGAATGAGGATGAGTTCGAAACAAGTCTCCAATTGTTTGTCACACCAAACCAAGGGTCATTGGAAAACACACACACACGAAAAGAGGAAAAATGGAAGAAAAAAGAGAGAGGATGAGGAAGATAGAAAGAAAGAAATAAGACAAAAACGCTAGCATTCATTTTAATGGTGTATGTAACATGTGTTCATAACATTGCATGAAATTTAAAAATCTCTAAGTATTAATAATTATGTTATGTACGGTATAAGGATCTTAGTTGAAATATTTATTCAAGTGCGCTCTAGGCTCCGGTTTATCAAAATTATTTTTTACGCCACGACTTCCAGAAGTTTGAAAAACATTGGTCTCAAGTACGAAAAGAATACAAAAGTCACATAAAGTCCCTTCCTTCCAATTCAGTTTAGTTGTATTTACTCTAGCTGTGGGAAGCATTTGCAACGTGAAACTTACGAAAAAAAAAAAGTGTTGACAAGGTAAGTTGGCATTAGTGTTTACATTTCATTTTTGTACCTCGTTCCACCCAAAGTATCTATATAATAAACTAAGAAATTAGCGCAGCCTTGGCCCTCCGAAGCTGGAAACCGGGGTTGCGGGTGGGAGCTCGTGTGACGTCATCCGGAGTTGTACACACAGAGGAACCAGCTAACGGCACATGATATTCAGTATTTGACAGCATGAATGTCGCCTTTCTTCTAGGAAAAACATTGTGTTTGTTGGGTGTAGAGATCGTTTTTTCTCTTCTGTAAATTAGTGCAATGATTAATTATCTTATTTTATTTCTTTATTTTAATTGCAACTCCCGGGTCGAAAAAACAGGAACATTCGAAAGCGAGCGTTTGCGTCACTTTAAAAATATCTCCTCCTATAAAAATGTCTTAAGTCTACCGAATTTGTTTCGTTTAATTCTTCAGCAAGCGAAAATTTCGAAAGCAATAACAGAACATTTGCGAAAAATATGGAAGCAGAAAAGGAAATTAAACGTGTCCAAAGTCTGCAAGAAGAAAGCATGTTACACTTATGAGACTGAGAAAAAAAATGTAACCGTCCACAGGCACAAGTAAAGTACTTGAAAAACACAAACAAGATCTTAAAATGTCGATTCATTAGCGTTTGCGGACAGAGAGAGAGATCACTTTCAAGAAAAGGGTTGTTGAAATTCTTAAGGATAATCTAAAGCAACTATCTCCAACAAAAGATGGCAGAACTACCTCCGTATATGTCTAATGTATTTTCACTGTTACACGAAATTTACTTGCTGTTTCTACAAATTCAAGCCTAGAGAGTTCAAACTTTCAGGGAAGAAAGTTCATAACCAATTCAAGAGCATGATTGATGCCGATTTTTAATTTTCGGGTTTGTTCATTGTTATAGGTTTTGATATTCACAACAACAATGAAGCAATTCTTGCTTTTTTTCACACAAAAGCAAATTCAGTGTTTATTGAACCGAAAACGTAGGTAGAGTGGTCCAAACCGAGCGTTTTGAACGCTTTATCGATAAGCTGTGTTTCGCGAAAATCGTATATGTACGTAAAAAATTAGATGAAGATATCTCTTCCACGTATATCAACTTGAAAAGCGTGGACTAAACAATTTCAATGCAAACCTGGATATTAGAATACATACCGATAGAAAGTTGCGTTAATTATTATTATAGTTACAATGTTTAATATTTTGTTTAAAAAGAATGAAATATTGGAACTTAAAATTTTGGAAATGGATGTGTCTCTTGTAAATATTCTAACAGACAAAAATTTGCAGTCTCGATTTTTGATTTTTGATTTTTGCAAATTTTGTATTAGTGGAATTATGGCCAATGATAATTTAATCAAATGTTGATCAGACTTTTCAACTTCGGGACAAAATATTTATCTATCACTTTTTTGTCGGTCATGATAAATGAGCATATTTGCAGGCTTAATGAAGCTGGTTTCTGAAGTAAATGAATTTCAAAATTATAGGTGTTTGTATGGTGTATGTAAGAAATATTACGGGTCACTTCGGTAAAACAAATATCAAACTTTCACGGCTCGATGTTAGAAGAACGTGACGCTAGATGTTATTTAAATAATTGTACAGGTTATATCTAACTTATTAATATTATAACATAATTAGAAAAAAAAACTACCTTTTTCTATGTTGTCTTCAAATTTTAATTTAGAATTTCTTGATTCGATATTGAGAGAAAACTTCTAGACTTCTTGTTTAAATATTCCATATCCTAACCGAGCCGTCGTAGCTCAGTGGTAGAGCGTTTGCGTAGCATTCGAGAGGTCGTGGGTTCGATCCCAGCTGCCGACTATCCTGGCTGAGATTTTCCAAAGTATTTCCTCAGTCATACCAGGCAAATGCGGATGGGACTTTCAACATAGACCCTGGCCAACACCTTTCCGAATCCATTCCCGGCCTTTCCCCTCCCCCTATTCCGGCCTGAGCATAGTAGAAATTCAATTTTCATATCCTAAGCTTTACTAAGTTTTCTATCATAGCACAATCTACATTTTGAGTTTAATTAGGCAACTTTGGCTCAGGCCGAAATAATGGATGGATGTCAACCAGGGCCTACTTTGAAAGAACCATCCCAGAATTTGTTTGCCGTGACAGGAATAAACTGAAAAAAAAACTCAGCCATGATGGGCGGCCGTTGGGATCGTTTCCAGAAACTTCCAATTGTTAAGCTAACGCTCTACGTACGATCTACATATTGTATTTAGATTATTCCTGCAGAAAATAAGATGATGATAGTTTTTCATTTAACTCTGAATTGTATAATTCTTAGATTCTTATACCGTTTAAAATAATTGAATCGGTATACACCGGAAAATATTCAAAAAATCTTTTGGTGGTTTGCTTTATTGATGTATATTGGGAATGGGAAGTTGGATATACATCGACCAATTAATGTAGCAGATTAGTGGTTGTGAGGTTGAGGCAATTTCGGACACCCTAGCTGAGGTTTTCCCCAGTTTCTTCTCTCGGTCGCACCAGGCAAATGCCGAGATGGTATTTGAATAAAGCCTGGACCGATTCCTTAATCCTGACAAATTCTTCCCTTTGTTATTGCTGTTAATATTCAGTACAAAGAAACGATTGCGTCAGCTCTTTAAGGGGATAATCAAATATGTTTCTAGATTTCTTTATGGTCATGGCGTGATTGACTTCTGGATAACGTTGCCCAAATGATGCTTATTTACTCATTTTCACTCCGGCTTTGTGTGTGTAGATACAGAAAATTAATTAGTTGGAAACCAAGAATTTTTTTTGAGCAGTGGATGAGAGAGAATCGTGTTACCTTCCATTACATTTTATAAAGCATCAAATTTAAATTATCTTCGTCCTACTCAATTATGCAAATATTCAACCAATACTGGGTGTATATTCCAGTGTTGTAAATATGTGTATTATGTATTGTTACACAAAGTCTACTTTAGTAAACAAGAATTACAAGTATGTAAATCGCTGCCAGCGTAGCTTTTCAACTCCACGTTTCGACTCCTACCTACGTCACGATTCCGAGAACGGCCGAATATTTCCGATCGCCTGAATGAAGCTCCCTGGTTCCACCGGGTAAGAAAGAGCGCGCAAATGTCCCAAAAAAACCGTCCACCAAACAGCTTCTTCATCTTCGACTGTCCAAGCCGGGGGTGATTGTTCCATCTCCTCTCTGTCCCTCTCGCTCTCTTTCCACTCTCCTTCATTTGCTTGTAAAATGGCCTTTTTGCTTACCCAAACAAGTGGTAAGAACTATAAAAGACTTCGTTTTTTTTGTCTTTTTCTTTTGGCGAGCATTCATTCTGGAGGATTGGGTAATAAACCAATCCTGCAAGGTCAGACCATCTCTTAGTAAAGGAAAAGAGACTCGAAGATTCAAGTTACAATACTCAGATACATTTAATCACCGAAGTCCGAAAATTATGAGCAAAAGTTTGCTTCTTTCTATTGAGGCATGTTTATTTTTATTATTTCTCCTACTAAGGCAAAAATGAAGAGCAGGTTGATTCTAACCATTGGGAAGCTAGGGTGAAGGGCCCATTGGAAGGGACGGGCACTCACCCCCTCCCCCGCTGCGGGGTTTTGCGCCATAGTAGTTACGCCCCTGTGTGTATGGCTGCTATCGAGGAATAACGGAGGGGCCGCGGCCTGGAAGTAAGTGCAGTATTAGGTCACTACACAAGTACGGTCGGTTATGCAAGTATCAGGTCACTGCATAAGTACGGTCGGTCCCCGGTCCCTGTTATACAAGATTATGAGACTCAAGCTGCTGATAGACCTGTAGGGCTCAAAGAGAGGTGCAACACGTGATAATATAGATTCTTATTTGGATATTGTCACTTTGTCCGTCAGAAAGAGTTGGACGGAAAAGATGAACCGGTCGTATATGAAGAACCAAATGATGAAGACAGACAAGCAACCGTTTTCAAATAGTGAAGATGCAGATCGTAGTCACGGCAAGGAGACAGTTGGTGCCACGACCCAATGTTGTAAATGTAGTAAGATAGTTCCAGATGAAAGTAAGATCCATTCATTAAAGGATTCGTGGAAATGTAATGAATGCAAGGAAAAACCAGTGGAAACCATGGAAAAGGGACTTCCACCGGGCGAGCCAATGAATTTCAGCCTTATGTTGGAGGTATTGAAAGGTCTTATAACGGAGCAAACCGCAAACATGGATAAGTCAAATAGGTAGGCACTAAAACGCATGGAGACTAAAATGCATCAGTTAGTGACAAAATAACTTCCGTAACAGACCAAATTAAGTGTCAAATGACTGACCAGATAGCATTAGTTAAGAGAGAAATAAAGGAGACTCAGAACCAAGTGACAGCTCAAACGAGTCAGATAGCGTTAGTTAGAGATCAGGTAAGGTGCGATGTAGCCTTTGTCCGGAAGCAGATTACTGACGAAGTCGCATTAATGAGAAAGGAAATGACATTAGTCAGAGAACAAATGACAGCTGAAATAACCTTAGTGAAAAATGAAATGTTATCAGTCAAGGATGAGGTGGCAAGCCAGTTAAAGCGGAAGTCAGCCGCCGGTGTGAGGATCTCAACGAGTGCTTGACAGCGCAGATTCAGAACTGCGAAACTCAGATACAAGCAGTCCGAAGTGAGACAAGAGAGCAAACCCAAGAACTCCGTAACAAATATGAGGGTTTTCGTAATGACTGCCAAATAAACGTAACGCAGATGGAGCACAGAATGAGTCGGGTTGAAGTATTGGTTGCGAGCCAAACAGAAGAGTTTATGCGCGTGGACGCGTTCACCCACAAGCAGGGAAGTGAGAAGTTTGGCCCAACAACGTTGCCGACGAGAACGCAGGATACCAGTGAGAACAGAGATATTATAAGGCTCTTGGTTGACGTGGAATCTCGATTGGAAGTACTCGAGAGTGAGAAGAGTTCAGGGAGTCATTAGGATGATCAAACAACGGCCTCGGTAAAGAAGCTAGGTGACAGACCAGCGAAGAAAGGAAGCAATAACAGCTGTGACTGGGACCACGAGTTGAGAATAGTACCAGGTAATCAGCGAGGATACCCCCAGGACAATTACGCGTCCGACGCGGAGTTGCAAGAACCCATGAACTGTCAAGTAGCGAGAGCAGTCGCCCAGACAGTTTTTTTTTAGTTTTTAGTTTGGGGTCCCACCTTACCACCCCCGCCTCTTTGCATCCTTTGCACAAGCCGAGTTGTGCACTTCCAAGGGCGTGCATCACGAACACATTTGTTCTTCTCGCCTTGGGGCAGGCGTGTCCCTAGAGATTCTTGGATTGCCGGAGTTCCGGCATTCCAAGAAGCTCCTATGTTCCTTCTGTCAGAGACATCAGGTGTTACGGGACGGACTTTGGACCAGGCGTCCAGAATGTTCTCCTGGTCTAAGTTCCCTTAATAGAACTTACTTGCTTGGGAGGGTCCCTACCTATTATTTTCTTTATTAACATATAACACATAAACATATATTACAAATATTAGAACAATACATTGACTAACACGTGGACAACACATAGACAAGACAAACATAAACTTAGTTGGCTTCTTCTTCTTTTGGCCTCTTCTTCTAACCTGCAACAGAGTAGGAAGGAATAAGGATAGGTGCGCGTGGATTAGGTGGTGTGTTCCACAAAGTTTTTGTCGCCTCCCTTTCCTTTTGATTGGTGTCCACTTCCTCCTCGTCACTATGTTAGTTCCTCCTGTCTCACTCTTGCGCTCGGTTAGTTATGCCTCTTGTTTCGCTGTATTCTACTTTCAATTCTTCACACTCACACTTACACCGTGGCTAGCTTTCGATTTGTTCGCTTTCATTTCTGGCTTCCAGAAAATTAGCGTTTTTCCACTAAATATATACACTCGTCTCTTCATACCACACTTCCAAATTCTTCCACCACCACACTTACACTAACTCACACACACTTAGCGTCTCTTGGGACGGAGTTCCGCCTCAAGGCGCCGAACTTTTCCACTGGGTTCCAGCGGAACATTCATTCTCTATTTCACCACTTCATTTCTGGCTTATATATTAAATTACGTGTCTCTATTGTTTTGTGGTCTATTTATACGCGGTTGACGAGGCTGCAACGCGGGTGCGCGCACGCGGCGATCCTTTTATTGACCCAACGTCCCCATATCTTAATCTGCATTATCCTTGTTGTTTTCATACGGGGCGGTCCACGCCGTTAAGGTATTTCCTCTTGTAGTAGTTTGAGACTTTGTGAGTCAGCTCCCTGAGGGCCGTCACCAGTTCCGGTGTTCGCAGAACCTCCGTGACGGGCGTCTCCCCCAGGAGCTGTCTTTCTTCCCAAACTATGTTTCTTGTTTCCATACATCTTAGTACGATGTGTTCTGGCGTGGCCACCACCCCGCATATATGGCACATATTATCTTCTACTATTTTCATTTGGTGTAGTTTCTGTCGGTAGGGGCCGTGACCAGTCAAGTAATGCATAAGGCCTCCGGTGATCTCAAGTTCCATGCCCATTCTCTCCTCAATATCTGGAAAGAATCCAAAAAGTCTTCTTCCCTTTTCAGTCTCCTCCCATAACTCCTGCCATGCATTGACTATTATGGAATTGATTTCTAATTTATTCTCTGCTTCTTGGTGCAGTATTTTGGATACTCGTTCTTGGTTTCCTTTTTTGAGCCAATACATGGCACCCAGTTTCTTCACCTGAAGATGCATTGGCGGGACAGCCGACGCCACCTGGAGAGCCTCTACCGGTGTTGTTCTATATGCGCCAAACAGTCGCAGTAGTAGTTGTCTATGTGATCTGTCAATTATTTGTCTTTGTCTAATATCATCCATTCTGTGGCCCCAGACGCTAGCAGCGTAACCTACAATCGATCTTATAATAACATCGTGGTACGTTCGTATTATTTTAATTGGAATTTTAAGGTCTTTTGTTGCGATGTTTACCAGTTTATGTGAAACTTTTATTGCTTTATTTTTTATTATAGTTGTATGTTCTCTAAAGTTAAGTTTTTCGTCTAAGGTTATGCCTAAATATTTTAAGTGTCTTTCCCTTTTTATCGTTTTATCATTCACTTTTATAGTTGGTCCTCTATTGAAATTAAGGTTTCCTTTAAATAACACATATTTGGTTTTTTCTGATGATATTGTTAACTTATTATCTTTGCACCCGTTTTGTCTATTACTTCATTTGCTTTGTTTTGTAGGTCCAGTCGGCTGTTACCCTTAATCACGACCGCCAGGTCGTCGGCATATCCCACCACTCTTTCCACCTGCCGCATTCCATCCAGCATTTCCAGGCACGGTTGGAAGGCCAAGTCCCAAAAAACCGGGCCTAGCACCGAGCCTTGCGGGCAACCTTTTGTTGGCATCTTAGCCACGACGCCATCCGCCGTCTCTACTTCTATTAGTCTATTTGCAAAGTAGTTTTTTACAACTTTCCACAATTTGCTATGCAACTCGATTTTCTTTAATTCCCTTAACAAGGAAGGCCACCACAAATGGTCGAAGGCCCCCATAATGTCAAAGAATATCCCAATTGTGTATTTACAATTATCTTCTTTTAGCTGATATATGCTGTTACATAGTTCATTTATGGCGTCTTCCGTAGACTTTTTAGAACGGAAACCGTATTGTAACTTACAGGTTGATAGGTCTTTTCTTTTTTCATTTATTTTTTGTGCAATTATTCTTTCAAATATTTTACTTATTTTGTTCAATAAACAAATGGGTCTATAGGACTTGGGACTGCGTTTATCTTTGTCCTCACTTTTTAGTAGGATTATTAAATTTGCTTTCTTCCATGGTTCCGGAAACACTTCTTGATTTATGCATTCATTAAAAAGCCTAGTTAGGTATGGAGTCCATACATCTGCATTAATTTTGAATATTTCATTTTTTATGTGATCTGGGCCCGGTGCTTTCCTTTGTTTTAGGCTTCTTAGGATTGCTGCCACTTGATCGTTTGTAACCACTAGGTCTTCTGGGTTTTCTGTTTCATTGTTTGGTACTTTGTTGGCGTCATTTCTGATTCTTCTATTTTCTTCGTTATCGTCCTGAATACGATCGTCGGGAAAAAGTTTTTCATACAGAAGTTCGATTGTATTTTTCCAGTTCGTTGTGTATTGACCTTGGTCGTCTTTTAGTGTGTTAAGTGCACCTTTAACCTTTATCTTAGACATAATTATCTTGTAGGGCATTCCCCATAGATCCAAATTTAGATTCTCTTCCACGAAATTGTTCCATGTTTTCTTCTTGGTTTCTCGGAGTTCTTTTTCGAATTGCTGCTTGATGCTTCTATAGTTCTCTAGTCTTCTTGCTCTTAGTATATGGTCTCCAGCCGCCCTATAGCTCTTTCTGCTGGCCTTCATTTTTCTTCTTAGCTTGTTCAGGTTCTCTGTCCAAAATGGCTTCCTTTTATGATTTATATTTTTTACTCTGGGTGTTGAATTTATTATGGCGTTTCTTGTAGCTATTTCTAAGTTGTTTGTTAACTCTGTTAGGTTACAGTTTCCTACTATTTGTGGAAGTATCAGGCCCTCAACAAATTTTTTCTTGTTTAGTTTATTCACATTATAATTAAATTTAGTGATTTCCTCTGGTTGTTCTTTACTATTTTGGTTTCTTTCGTAATCAATAGCGAAGCGGACGGCGCAGTGGGCACTTGTGGTTGCATATGTGTCAACGGTCCAGTCATACAAATGATTATATATATTCCCCCTTGTCATTGTTACGTCTATATGTGTTTCCACTCCAGCCCTGCCCCTGAAGGTTGAAGGTTGTCCTTCTCTGTTCACGACTGTTAAGTTATGTTGTTCTATCAGGTCCTCAAATAATTCTCCGTGTTGATCAGTCACAGGGCAGTGCCAGAGTGGAGATTTAGCATTAAAATCTCCCAAAATGATCACATCCACATTATATAGTCCATTGAGAATATCTTCTATTCTTTTTACAAAGATGTCCCGTGGAAGGGAGAATTGGCAGTATATATTCACTATTGTAATTTTGTGGCTTCCCTGCCTCAAATCCACACATAATGTCCATTTATCTACGTATTTTAGATGCACCAAGGCTTCTATATCTTTGTTAAATACCACCACCGCTACCATAGGATTGGGATCCTCTGGCAGTATTGTTAAGGCATCCGTCGGCATTCCTATGAGTTTTCCCCTGTACGTGTAAGGCTCCTGCATACAAACTACGTCCACCTCTTCCTTTTCGCAGTAATTTCTGACTTCGGAAGTTGCCAGTTTCGATCTGTCCAGGTTGATTTGGACCACCTTCAACATGCCTACGGTTGTCTAGTGTGGACGTAGTAGGCAGGAAATTTCTCGACCGGATTAAATACATTTCGTCCATATGCCATAACAAACTGCCTGTAAACGTTATTCATCTGAAATGACTCCTTTCTCCTCTCAAATACTTTGTCAATTAACTTCAGCAAGTCCTTCGGGTCGGTAGTGATTCCGTTTGCTCTAAGACTGATTTTATCAACTTCCTCGATAATCGGGAAGGTTATTGATTTGCCTTGTAGATGAATATTTCGTACTACTATCCTGAGAGCCGCCGTCAACATCTGTGGTTCCTCCAGTTTTGATAAATTATAATTTAGGTGTAGATCCTCATAGAATTTGTTTGGGTTGAAGCTTAGGTTACTTCTATCTTCCTTCTCTACCAATTCTCCCTCTGGTCTCTCTTCCTTCAGGGTTCCCTGCGCCTCCGGCCCCGTTCCAGGTTCCGCCTCAGCTTCTTCCTCCACCAGGGTTGTCCTCTGCTCTTCTTTTTTCCTGTAAAATCTTGGGATCCAGAATCTCCATGTTTTTCTCTTTTTCCTGGGGTTGGGTTTTTCCTCTGTTCCTTCTATTTCATCGGTGTTCATTTCCTTGTCCTCTTCTTCACTCTCTACTGTTGACAGATCCATAGTTTCCTTTTCTTTTAAATCCTTATATTCATTCTCATCATCTTTCTTTGGGTTGATGTTATCCATTACTTCTGATATGGTTCTAAAGAGGGCCTTATCACTGATTATCATTTCCAATCCAATATTCTTTATTTTATTTTCCCAATCTTTTATTTTTCTTAGAACCATATATGGATCTGCTCTCCAGAGGCCCATCCCAATTGCCGGTATTGTAATTTTCTTTCTGATATTTCCCTGTAGAGCCGCCAGCAGTTCCAAAGTCAGACTCAAGTCCTCCAAGAAATCCTCCCTGGATGACTTGACATGCACAAATCCACAGCCATATCTATTCTTGGATAGAAACATTTCAAGGTTCTGGTTATCACGAACGTCTATGATTTCATGATCCATCTCCTCCAATTCAAATCTGTCATGCGACAAGGCTATCATTTGCGCAAAACCCCTAGGGAAGGTCTGCAGTTCAGGATTTATGTAGTGTATGACGATTTGGTTACTTTCTTCAAAGTTAATATGACCTGACTTTATTGAGAGGTAATTTTCTGTTGATTTTGTGTAGCCATTTGATAGCCAATTATTTATGAATTTTATTTTTTACTTTTGTTATACTCTAATAATCTTTCCAGACTTCTTTTTTGTCTACACGGGGGGAGTTTCTTTTTAGGTTTAGTGTCCGGGACTTCGGCTCGATCATAGTTATGGACCATAATCGAACTTATCTATGGTTCTTTGGAGGCTTAATTTATATTGAGGGCAGTCTTCTTGTTTTCCCCCGCACTTTTTACCCCTTTGATAGCATGGTAGACATACTTTCTTTTCTTTGTCCCTACATTCACTTTTCTTGTGTCCTTTTTCTCCGCATGTTCCACATCTGGGATCATTTTTGCAATAGTTTGCTATATGACCATAGTCAAAACATTTCAGGCAAGTCGTGACAACGAGATAGTCTTTAACGTTAGTGACTTCGTATCCAATATATACTTTGGGATTCTGCAACAAAATCTGCCTTACTTGTCTTGGTACTTCAAATACTAGATGGTATCGATCCTGATTCCTTGGTCCTGTTTTGAACCTAGGTTTAATGAGTTGCCTCTGCTCATCTGTAATACTCTGAAGGTTCCGCACCAGCAATTCCTCTATGACCTCTGCCTCCTTCATCTCGGTGGGAAGACACTCGGTAAGAGGTGGATAGAAATTGTAGAAGGCGTAAGCGAAGGAAACAAACCGGAATCCCTAGCGGTCCTGAAGATGGATCACGCCAGTGGGAGCGGAATCAGGTACTGCGTGGAAGTACAAGTGGAAGCAAGCTGAACTATCAGAAATACGATCACTGACCCCTCAGAACGAGGTGAAATGTCAGCTAGGTTATTTCTCAAGCAGTTTGAGAGGGAGGTGACGCTGGTTGGAGCTGTGGAAAGTCAATACCTGGAGATAATACCATTTGTATTAAATGAGCCAGTCGCCTCGTGGTACCGATCCAACCAGGCACGATTCACAAACTATTGGGAGTTCCGAGAGACGTTCCTCCGTCACAACCATTCAGAAGATGTCACGGGCGTAAAGCTAACTAGACAAAAGACGGTACCTTTCAATCCCAAAACAGATGAAAGTGTGGAGAACTTTGTCACAACGCGGTACTGTCAAATTACCGATTTGGATCCAGCAATGAGCGAGTCACAAGTATGCAATTGTCTAAGATCGTTACTCTCTATAATGTACCAACGACAACTAGCGTCTACTAGGTATCTCAGCTTGACTGAAATATTGGAAACAGTGAGACGGTTAGAACTGATCCATGACATATGAGAGATACGTCGCGAAGAAGAGGCTCGTATCCGGCGTCTGAAGATTAGTGGATTAAATCTAGAGCGAGACCGAGGTAGAAATGCGGAGAGAGACGGTGAAGGAAACGACGAGGAGACAAGGAACAGGACGTCCCGCACTGAGTGAGGATCCGGGTATGGAAGGCGAGGTTGGTATTGGAGAGGCAACCGAAGACGAAGAGGAAGATGGAATCTTAGAGGATCACATGAGGATAGTGAGGTCGCAGGCAGCGGAGCAGATGCAAATTATAGAGACCAGGACGAGGAACAATAAAACAGATATTGACACCCGCCTCGGGGTCAGAGGATTGGGGAAGACATCTATGGACCCAGAATTAGACACAGGTATGAAGGTTATGAATAAGAGAAACGCGATTAACAGATGTACCGGCGAATTGAAGAATATCAGCGACGTAGAGAAGACCTGGAAAGTTTTCGAAGAACGAGTTGTGCTCTTTGAAGAGACTGAAAGTTATCAATATAATGAGGACGATGCGACGAAAGACAAAATTGTTGAAGCGGAGATGATGTGTACCAGGAAGGACACAGAGAAGAGCAGCGCAACGTGTGTCGAGTCAACGAGAGGCAACAGGGGCCTATTGACGACAACGAAGTAGATGGAAGGCGCGCCCCAGATCCGAAGTGTTAGCAGAGGTTTAACTTATTTACTCATCTTCTGAAGGAAAGACGAAGTTTTACAACGTACGTACAGAGCAGCGAAAAAACTTCGATGGTTACCCGGGACAAATGAAGAATTTTGAGCGCATTATTAGAGTTAATACAGCCAACGCTACCAGGACAGAACATTGCCTGAGTCCCGCCTGTTACTCGGACGAGGTTGAATATTGGATCGACACGAAATTGCAATCAGATAGTAGAGAAAAGAATGACTTTTGTCACCAGTTGTATGATAAGTTATCAACAAAAACAAGACGGAAGTATGTTAAGGTACTGAAGAGTTTAATGATCCTTGATGAACACATGATCTCTCGGATTAAGAAGATATGTGACTTGTATAAAGGACTCTATCAATGTATCGGGAAACCCAGCCCAGAAGAAGTGGAAATATTGGATCATGAAGATACTCGGAAAATCAGCGTAACCTATAGAAACCTAGTCCTAAATTATATCACGAATGGATAGCCAAAGTTATAGGCAGAGCCTCAGTATGCCTACAGGAGAAGATAACGACGGCTACGGAATCGACATAGAGCAAGACAATAGCCGAATGTGTGGTGAGCTTGCCGAATGCATCCAGATTTGTGATTAAACAGTCAGATTTCATCTGCACAAATTGAGCAAGTGGGTACTCCACACTGTCGGAGGCCAATAATGACCAACAAGTGACATCTTGTTTGTCGTTGGTTTCCCGGAAATGCAACACACCCATATTCAACCAGTGAAGAAAAGTGGGTGCTCTATGAGACTTCCAAGCGTGCTAGTTAAAACGTGTTCAGCAGAAGGAATAAATATTGATGAATTACAAGTGTATACTAATCCTTGCCGACAAATCCAGGCCACATGTGCCGCGGATGGTCAGGGATACCATACAGTGACTCGACTTGGAGATACTGTGCCATTCACGGAACTCTCCGGACCTTGCACCATAAGCTTATCACCTCTTCCATTCCCTGGACTTCATGGGAAATTCTTCGTCAATAGGCAGACTTGCGGCAGACACTCACGGCCTTTTTTGCATCCAACACCCTCAAGTTTTACCGCCAGGATGTTGTGCAGCTGCAAGAACGTTGGCAAAACGTATTCGTTGCCGATGAAGATTACTTTATGAAGTAACGGTAAGTTACATATTCTCTATAACTTTCTGACTATCAATGACGGCAAGATCGTTTAGGTTACCTTGTACCATGAAAGTTCTAAGACATTTTTACAGCATCAAGAATTGAATGTAGAAAAACTAACAAATACACTAAGCTAGCAAGGAAACGTATTTATTGATACTTCTGAAGATCTTGTGAATTGCATGTCTAAGTTGTCATTGATGAAAAAGTCAAGAAAGATGTTTCTGGAAAGCATATTGCTGAACTATTAGCATTCAAGAAGTTCGTTGATTCCCGTCTGAACAGCAACAAGGTGTAACAGCCACCGGGTCACGCTTCCAGAGGAAGTAACGGCAGTCGTGACAAGCGTGCCCCACAGATGGCGTGCGACACTGCGAACTTGTGTTCTCTGTTATTTTAGTTAATATTAATAATTATAATATCAAGTAAAGGGACATAGATACTTGATCATTGACAACAACATTTTGTTAATTAATTATTTATAATTAATTAATAATGAGGTGTTAAAGTACAGTGTTTGCTATTTTTATTGTACCTGTCAGCATAACCTGGTAGAGCTGGTTCTTTGTAGATCGTACCGAAGCACGAATATATGTGTACCATCTCTTGGTGAACACGAGAGCTATATTCTCTTGCTGGGCGAGAGTTGTGTACTCTTGGTATATGCGAGAGGTTACCCCTTGGGTTTCTGAGGGACGAGAGATTAAACTCTATTGGGAAATACGAGAGATTAAACTAGATCTCTTTGATTATTCGAGAGACCAATCTACTCTTGTTGAGATATTACAAGTTGGTGCGGAAATATCTTGTCCTTGTAAGTAGCCACCGTGGAAGCATATCTCGTCTCTGGGGAATCCCTAGGTGTCATCCCGTCATCAGAGAAAGCTTCCTTGTCGTGTTTCTAGACATCTAGAAGGTGGAACTCCTGTCATCAACTGTGGTAGTTCTGAGGCCGCGACTGTTCGGAGGAGTCCTGAAACTGCTACTGGCGCTCGAAGCAGGGATGCAGGAACCGTTATATATGGCGTCCGAACAGGGACCCGATGAAGCCGCCAGAGGAAGCTTCCTTGTCGTGTTTCTAGGCATCTTGAAGGTGGAACTCCTGTCATCAACTGTGGTAGTTCTGAGGCCGCGACTGTTCGGAGGAGTCCTGAAAATGCTACTGGCGCCCCCACAAGCAGGGATGCAGGAACCGTTATATATGGCGCCCGAACAGGGACCCGATGAAGCCGCCCCTACGCCCTCAGGGGTGCAGTAGGTCCATAATCCTGGGAAGATGAAGGAGGAGTAACCTGAACATTGAAGACAGGAAGATATCTTAGCTTGATGACTCTGGAATTGGCATACAAGAAGAAATGCTTCCAGGGATGTTACAAGGAGTTCTGCGCAGTAGATGAGAATGAAAGCTGTATTGTCTCCAGAGAGACATCGAAATGTGAGGAATGTGCTCGAGGGGAAAGACCAAAATCCAGTGAAGTACCGAATGAAGATCTTTTTAAGGCCCTCAGTAAATTGATGATGGAGAACGCAGATAAATGACACAGAATATGAAAGAAATGAAAGAAGAATTGTTACATAATATGAAGGAAAATTTAAGCCAACTGTAGGAGAAGATGTCTCATAGGATGAACGAAATGAATGGAAAGTTGAATAGAATGGTCGAAGAGATGTCTCAGAAATCGAATGAAAAAAATTGAAGAGAATAAGAGTCGTATTGAGAATCGAATTGGTCAGACAACAGATGAGTTAAGGGAAGTAGTAAAATTGTCATCCCACACGTGAAAGACGATGTAAAGCAGTTACACCGGAAACATAACAAACTTGAAGGTTGGGTTCAAAAATTGCAGAAGGAGCAATTGGCAATACAAATGAAGGAGAAAGATACCCAAACGCAGAATAGCTTGGTGGAATGGGAGTCAAGGAGGAACAAGCCCAGAAAAAATGATGATGTGGTGGAGGAGAAAGTTGTAGTAGTAAAAGCCCAAATACAAGCTCAAATGGAGTCATGTTTCCAAGAAGACAAGGCGGACATCCAGAAATTGACAGAAACTCAGGGAGAAAATTTACGACTCAGTCGGATGAAACAAATAACGATACCATCGACGTTAGTCAGTGGTACATCGGAAGGAGTTACCAGTGAACAAAAGAAATTCGAAGTGGATGACTCAGAGGAAGAGACGCTAGTTAAGGGAACTAGGCCAAAGATGGTAAATAGGAGGCAATGTGACAAAGACAAACGTCTGCGCAAATGCAGAAAATGTACATCGATGGAGGCACAGCACTCAGTCAAAGGGGAATCAGCAGAGGAGTCAGATGAAAGCGGGTATTCAGGACCGAGTAGTTCTAGTGTGTCATCCGGAGACGATAATCGTCAGAAGAGATATAAATGCCGATGCACAACCCACCGTAATACGCGGAAAGAGGACAAACAATGAAAGTTCAAAGGAAACGGACATCTCCATGTTTGACATGTTTGTTTGAGAGAACTTCGTTCTTTTACTACTTGTGCGGCGCAAAGAAGATATATGTCAGCAAAGTCTTTCATAAATCAGTTCGAAAGAGAAGCATCTTTGGTTGGAATTCCTCGTAGTCAATGGATCCAGAGACTGCCTTTTGCATTGAGAGGACAAGCACAATCGTGGTACAAGTCTAATCTAGATAAGTTTGAAAATTATGATTTCCGCCATCATTTCCTACAATATTACCACTCGGAGGGTATAACGAGTGCACGATTGGCCCAGTTGAAACCAACCTGTTATAATGGAAAATTCGATGGAAGTTTGGAGAAGTTCGTGACAATTTGGTATTATCAGATGCGGGAACTGGATAATTGGAGTTCGGAAGAACAAATATGCAATTGCATTTTATCTCTATTACCCGGATCTATTCGAAAAGTGTTCTCTGCAATAAGCCATCTCACGTTACTGAAAGTCCTGGACGTTATCCGAAAGTTGGAGGTAATTCCCGAAGAGCCATGGGAACGTAATATTCAGCTTCACAGAAAAGGCTATGACGAGAGCCCCAAGAACCAATTCGTCAAGACAACACCTGTCAATGAGGCAGAGACAACGCCCAACAAAGAAAAGGTGTCATCCCGTCATCAGAGGAAGCTTCCTGGTCGTGTTTCTAGGCATCTTGAAGGTGGAACTTCTGTCATCAACCTTTTATGGTAGTTCTGAGGCCGCGACTGTTCGGATGAGTCCTGAAACTGCTACTGGTGCTCGAAGCAGAGATGCAAGAACCGTTATAATGGGTAGCTATAAACAAATTAGAGATGAAAATTTGGATGGACAATGGTAAAACGATAACTCTTCCATTGCAGTTAAAGGTAGTCGTGCTTAGAGAAGATCATAGTCTTTTGTGAGAGTAGTAATAATTGCTAAATCAAGACGAACAGTTAGTTTCGCAGTGCTATAAAATTTACAAGTTAGAAGTAGTTCATCTTGCTCTCTTTACACCGGAAGAACAACTATTGCTGCTAACGAGCTTCTTACCATTCTTCAGACACGAAAGGAAGTTGCTATTGTTGATTTAATACCATTACTACAAAGTCTAGGCAACCCACCATCAGTCACCACGTGTTGAGAATATTATGTTCTTCTCATGATTAAACACATATTGTATTTTGGAGGTACGAACTTCAGATATCACTTAAGAATGCAACAAGAGCGGAACGTTCGTTAGGAGTAAGGAAAGTATTATATCATATAAATGACTCGACTAGAATAGGTAATCCATGAATATGATGTTGTTCCATGAGAAGATAAAATCTGAAGTAACTAAATATCATGCTCACAAGATACTTAGCAGCTTTGCGAAGAGGAATAAACATTTAATCACCAAAGGAAGAGATATTAACGGCAACTCGAGACGAAGTGTACAAATTTGCCAGTTTTCCGGAAGAATCAGACACTTTAATGATTGTTTACGTTGGTTATGCAATGCGTTGAGGTTATAGGCTACCATTGGTCGTTGATACCCATTCACCTGACTATGACGTCATTGTTTTTGCCGTCGGTCTTTATACAATCCCTGAAACCTCTTGTGTCATAGGAACTGGCCAAAGGAAGAAAAGAATCCCAATTGAGCAAATGTTTGAAAACATTGGACCACAAGAACCTAGTTCCAACCAGGTTTTCCCGCCTTCACTGGTTGTGATGCTATTGGATGTTTTTCAGGCAAAGTTATACTATGTTGTTGGATAGCCTTTCAGGTATGTGATCCTACCATCTGAGGAGCGTTTGCTGAATTAGGAATGTATACCTTTATAATTATTGAAGAGGGTCCCGAACGTTTAGTTTGCAAACTATATGTGCCAAATTCAACATAGATGACGTGCAGAAGTAAGATGGAATATTTTCCGAAAGGACACCACAGAATCTGAGAAGATGCCACCAACTATGCCTACCCTAAAACTGTCTATTTTACGGACTAATTATCAATGTTTGATCTGGAACAATAATGTGGTATGATATGTTAACCCATATATTCCGTCCCCTGAGCAAGGTTATGGTTGGAAAATGAGCAACTGTGAATTAGTTCAAAAAATGACAGAGATTAGTTCAGCACCAACCGAAATATTGGAACTTATAAAATGTTCTTGCGAAACAAAGTGCGCTTCTAAGTTGTGTTCGTATCGCGGGAATAGTATTCTGTATATTAACATGTGAATGTGTACAGACGACTGATCTCCCAAGTGGTGCCGTTGATTGGGATAATGCCGAAGACATTGAACGATACAGACTAGAAACAGGAAACCAGATTTTGTGTCTTTACTGCGCACTAATCCTCTTTATAATTTGCCATTCCTTGAAGATATATCTAAGTAAATGTATTAAACCCCACTTGTAGTAAGCAAAGCCAGTATAATGTGTTGAATTCATATAAATCTTTGTTAGATATTTATTATATATTCTTGGTTGGTTATATATATATATATATATATATATGTGTGTGTGTGTGTGTGTGTGTGTGTCTTTCAGTTTCCATTCTTTTACAAGTAGTCTTGCTCTTCTTATATGTATGAATGTAACATTTTCTCACATTCATTCGTGTTTGATTACAATCTGTAGTAATAATGTAGTAATAGATAATAAAAATATGTATAATAATACACTATATCGTATTATATACATAGTTATAATGTACACAAATACAAACATTGTATCATATAAAAATGTTTTCTTACGTATTATATTATTACTACACCAAGTGCTAATATCATAAAACACGTCAACAAACTTAACAGTTATATCGTTGATATATCAATTTGAGGCTTTTTGTCAGTCCGTGTATCAGTTACCGATTTTGTTCACATCTTCTTGTACCAGGTGCGTAAATATAAAACCGAAATTTATGTACAGAAAAGACACAGTGAATGGATGACAATGCTAAGAACTATTTTATTCGAAGTATTGGCCATCGCTAGCGATACATTTCTGCCATCGTTCCGGATATGTGTGGATGACAGACCAAAAAACCTGTGCCTCTGGTGCTGCAAACCAGTCATCAAATCATTTTCGTAAGATGTGAAGGGCTGATCAGTAAGTGCGTGTCCCATGGATGCAAATAAGTGAAAATCGGAAGGCCCCAAGTCTGGTGAGTAAGCTGCATGCGAAGGATTTCCCAGCCAAACGCCGAAATCGTTTCTTTCACCGGTTTTGCTGTGTGGGAGGGTGCATTGTCGTGAACCACAATCATTTTATGTTGTCTTTGGTCATATTCTGGTCGTTTTTCACGCAAAGCTTAATGCAAATCGATCATTTGTTGTTGGTAACGTTGGGTATTAACGGTTTCGCCAGGTTTTAGCAGTTCATAATAGATCCCTCCCTTCTGATCCCACCAAACACAAAGCATTGTCTTCCGTCCATAGCGATTTGGTCTTGCAGTCGATGTCGCCGGTTCTCCTGGAGTTACCCATGATCTTTTACGCTTAGAATTCTCGAAATAGATCCACTTTTCGTCACCAGTCACAATTCGATGGAGAAATGATTTCCTTTTGTACCTGGCGAGCAGAATTTCGCAAGTAGTTTCTCGGTTTTACTGCTGTCGTTTAGTCAATGCATGTGGAACCCATTTTCCCACCTTCTGAATCTTGTCCATGGGTTTTAAACATATGGAAACTGCTTCTCGTGTCACATTTAATTGATCCGCGAGTTGTTGTTGCGTCTGAGCGTCATCCTTATCCAACGAAGCTTGCAATTCGCTGTCTGCAACCTTTTATCGGTGGTCTTCCACGTTCTTCGTTTCTCACGTCAAAATCGGCAATTTTATATTTTTGTAAACCACGCATAGCACTGTGACTTACCAAGAGCATGATCACCGTACGCTTCGACAAGCATGCGATGCGATTCTGCAGCAGTTTTCTTCAAATGGTGACAAAGAATCAATGCTGTCCGCACATCGTAGTTTGTAGGTACAAATTGCGCCATGTTCAACGCTATTAAACACTACACTATGACATGAAACTTGTCTGGTTGTGATTTGCAAATCGTTATCAGCAGTCAAAACAAGCAAGTGGCGCCAAGAACGTAGTTTTACGGTAACCACAGTGACAGCTAACGCCGTCAATGCACAAATTCCGGTTTCATATTTATACACCTGGTATGATATTGGCCTGGTACACCTAAAATTGAAGCAAATGAACAGGTTTACGAAATTTATGCATAAACAAACACATTAAACATCTAAGGAACTTTGTATTATAAGAAATCTTTCCCCAGAAGTAGTTAATTCTGCCTATATATACTACGTTTCAAGTTTCTGGACTACGTTAATATTTACAGCGCCTCTATGACCTGTCCTAGTAAACAAATTTCAAGTTTAGTTAGGATATGGGGAATGGTGTGGGAGTAATCTGAAATAATCAATTTTGCAGTTGGTTAGCAACACTAAAAACTGCGCAGCCCGGAGTATATCTCTGCCATTTCCCAATTCCAAATACAAATGCGTGTAAAATTTGGAATAAATCAATGGACGCGTGTAGTTTGTATAAGTAAATATATTTTTGTAAGATAAATTTTAATATATGTTGGCAGTACAGAGAACTCGAGTGCTTGAGAGACAGTCATATTCACAGTATTTTTCTATTTGTCGATTAATGTTTATATCCAGTTTTTTTGGATGTCCTACATAATGGAAGCAATTTGAAAAATTGACTTTTTGAAATGGTTGGCAACACTGACAACTGGGATCCAATACCCGACTCGGAATATGAAAATATTGTATTGACATCGGAAGTACGTATTTGTGCAAAGTTTCAAGTCGATCGGATGTTTGGAAGCGGGTCAAAATTAGCTTACATGATTTAACGTTAAATACAAGCTTATTAAAAACGTTGAATATAGTAACATAATTTCTCTCCGACCCTCCCGGCTCCTGCATGAGTTGCGGAAGTGGCAACAAGTGATTTTGTGTTCTTTAGGATACCAGTTAATAAGTAAAACAAACCACAATGTATCACAAAATTCTCACGGAATCCAATATTTAACCGTTTTCTCCACCACTAAGTAGCTCATACACGTGTTTTGAACGTTGAATATTTGTTTACTTCGTTGATTAACCGTTATTAGTTGAAAAATAAGTACGTCTAGATTTAAATCATATTTCAGCAAAGACTTGATATCGTTGATAAGATGTTAATTCGACGTAAATCCAACTGTTATTTTCAACTATGGTATAGATTTCGTTGCATGGCATTCTTTCTAATTTAATGGAATAAAATTTGTAATTAAAAGATAATTGAATGCCATTAACTATTATTTTGTGTCCTCCTTTCAATGTTGAAAACACATTAAATTTCAATCTACATTCCAAAGAAAATTTTATTTCGTTGATAGGACGTTAATGTGACGTGTTTTAACTATTACAGCATATTGAACTGTGCCCGATTATCTTTCCAAGTTACGGTACGTTGTAAGATAGATCTTTATTCGTCTCCAAGACGAAAAAGATCTTTTACCGTAACTTCGACAATAGTAACTGGAAATGTAGCCAGCACCTTTAGCAAATAGTTGATATTAGGATGAAAATTCTTATTACAGTGGTCTAAAACTGCCATGATTCTCTTTGGTCTTTCTGTTTCTTCCGAGTGTTGCTATTTTGGCAATAGAGGAAATATACGAACTCAATAACTGAATCCGATGTTCGGTCATCATAGATTTTATATTTTCGTAATGACTCCACCCAAAATGTTCCTATTCTTGCCAAACCGAACTGCAGGCGCGGACCCAGAGGGGCGGTGGGGGCGATCGCTCTCGCCGAGATCTTCATTGGTATAGAAAAAAAAATAGTCATTTTTACAAAAAAAAGGGAAAAAAATCCATTGTGAGTGACGAAGAAGAATCACTCTGCCTTCAGTGAGAGTACCTTGCTTTAAACAGTACATAAAATACAAGGTAACCAAAAATGTTGTTCCTGTTTTTGATAGAAACAGTAGGTGTAAAGAAAATGTTACTTACCGTTAGTCCTCAAATTAATCCCCATCGGCATCCAGTACCTTTCTCAACGTTCCATCCGCTGCGCAATGCCCTGGTGATAAAACTGGGGTTCGTGGAAGCAAAGAAGGCCATGAGTGCCTGCCGCAATTCTGCCTCATTGACGAAGGATTTCCCACGAAGGTGGGAGTCCAGGGAATGGAAAAGGTGATGTTCTGTTGGCACAAGGTCCGGGGAATACAATAGATGGCACAGTATCTCCCAGCCATGTCGCTATATGGTATCACTGGTCCACCCGTGCCATAAGCGCCTGGCATTGTCGGCAAGGAACAGAGGAGCGCCTTGCGAATTGCGATCCACTAATGCTGGCTCCTTCTGCTGCAGTGCTTCTTGCACTCGTTCCAACTGCTGCGAGTCAGGTCCACAGTGATGGTTTGGCCCAGTGGTAGCAGCTCCACTTGGCGACTAGTCCATCAGATATAGAGTATGATTTTACGTAGATGTAGATGTGGTCTTGTGGCGTGAGGCACAGAGTTCCGCGGTGACAACTAATATCTGGCTCGCTTGAGTGTCTCATATAAGACCCACTTTTCGTCACTGGTGAGGATTGGGTCGAATATGGGTGTGTTGTGGTACTGAGAAAGCAACGATAAAGTGGCTTTTACTCATTGGTCCTTGACTTCCTTAACTTGTACGCCTTCCCTATGCGGTGCAGGTAAAGTCTGACTGTTTCGTCAGAAATCTGGAAGCGTTCGTCAAGATCACCATGTATTTAGCTGCTGTCCTGTTCTATGGCCGCCTTCAGGACCTCATCATCCAGCGTTTGTGGGATCCCACCGCTGGGTTCATCACATAGGGACAATTCTCCCGATTTAATTTCTGAAACTAGTGCTTGGCGGTCCATTTATTCACAGCATTATACTCAAAAGCTTGACGTATTCGGCGACTTTATTCGACTGCGGACAAGCCCATCTTAAAGTCATAAAACAGACAACACCGAACAAGCTGCTTTTACAACTCCAATTGTGTTCGCTACTACTCGAGCTATGACTGCTCAAAGCGCCTGTCTTGGTCACGATCAGTGTTACCACTTCGATTGCTTTTCCAACACCTAAGACAGTTATATCCATATCAGTAATCACGTCTTCCAATGCGACACCAAAAATGGCAAGAACTTTCTTGGTTACCTTGTAGAAGCGGTATTATAATTGTCGAATATAAATATACTTTTATGGATTCGTGTGCAATAATAGTGAATGGACTTATATTAATGTAAATATCTTATATAAACAGTAAAAAATACGGTATTGTATAACACTAGTTACAGATTTTTTTTCATGGTGCGTGAATGAACTAATGCTAACATAAATAACCGAAAAAGTTCCCACGAAATGTGTGAGTAAATCGTTCTGACAGAGTTGAAATATATCCTGATAATCAACCGATAGATGAAATATTACTAAAAGAATTTGTTTCATTTTACAAATTAATTTTTGGTTAGTGTAACGTCAATTTCTTTCGTTTGTTTACTTTTGAATAATGTGTGTATACGAGTAAACTAATTAAAAGGGCTATAGTCTGAGAGGTCAGAGATAATAATAGTGAAAAAAGTAAGTTAGTGTGATAGATTTAAAAAAAAATAAGAAACGTTAAGCGCTTTAAAATACCTTCCGTTCGTTAATTAATGATTCGTTAAATTCTTAACGAAGATGAGTGAAACACAAAATATATCTATAATGTGTAATACAATATGCTAGTTTTTTTTTGTTAATAACGTAAAAGGATAACTTTAAATTGATCTAAAAAAAAGAACCTTCCGACCTCAATCTTTCCTACTTTCCACAGAATCATCCCTTCCAAGACTTGGCTCTGGGTCCATCACTGGCGAAAAGCAAGTCTAGAAATAAGCTAATCTTGGCAAGGGTTAAACAATGATCTTAAATATTATTTAGGGTTGTTAAGTGGGATCTCTCTCTCTCTCTCTCTTACTTTTTGTCCTGTTTGACGGAGAACGTTAATTTTGATGTTAAAATTTTCCTTGATCAACGTCTGTGCTTTCTTGAATAGGGCACCAAACTGTTTGGATCCCAGTCTCAGCTCCTGGTTTCTCTGGTGGAAGGAAGCCTTGTAAAATTGAAACGATGTCATCAGCATATTTTAGAGCAGAGAATAGATTGTACTTGGGTTTTTGTAGGTATTTTGATAGCATCAGAGTGATGTTGAATGCGAACTCGCAGATAACGAGCCTAACAAGGAAAGCCCCTTTATCAATTGCAACCAACAGGATTGATGCAATCCTGTACCTAGTGATAATTCTGCCCACCCGGAGACTGTACACAATGCAGCCTTTCCCGTTATCTCATTTATGTAGTATGAAAATGTATTATCCTGAATTAGGTATACTCCCAAATATTTTGCTTTTGGTAGATGCGCCGCGGGATTGTTATAATATTCCAGTAATTGTGGTTTCTTCGTTCTTCTTATGCTGAATATAACAACTAGGCTTTTTGCTAGGTTGACCTGAAGTTTTCAGTGGGACAGTTGGCAAATTGCAGTAAGTTGGTCTTGCATCCTGTAGTAGAATGGCAGACGATGACTTGCATTATAGCAGGTTGCATTGTGCGCGTACGTTGTTGGGAAACACATGCTTACCGATAGGCACATCCGCTTTGTATAATATATATATAAAACAGTGGTGAAAACCCACACTCTAAGAACTCCTGCAAAGATTCAATTACTTCTGAACTTTCATATTATCCCCTACTTATTATATTTACAACATAAAACCTATACGTACACTATTTACATATTTATCAGAAGGAAAAGTATTTTACCAAATTTTAATACAATGTGTTTGTACTTTTCTCATGTATTTAAATTGCGAAACAGCAAATTGTTTTCTTCTCAATTGCGTTGCCCACACTTCTCAGAAGTGCTTCCATCTCGGTTTCCAATCTGCAAACTTCGATTACTATTTATTCTATTAGACAAGGAAGTGAGAACACTAACATAGAAATACGAATTTATTTTATACGATAAATGTTCTTTTATAAATAACTTCGGAGTGGATGCAGCTATTTAAATTCAGTTTTCTGTAACTTTATAAACAGGAAAAGTATCAGAAAACTGTGCTCAAGTCGTTCTTCCATCTCAGAGTTACTGGCAAAACAAAAGGCACTTTTGGCGCCAATTGCAAAACTTTAGAATGAGCCAAAGAAATCTGATGTTCAAGAAACTTCTTACCTATTCATCCTCCTGAATTTCCTTAGTAGAATAATACGTAGCTAATAGTAACTACTCAGAAAATTATAAACCTTAACTAATTTGATTTAAATTTCCGATCTATCTCTACAGTAACTAATGTCAGATGCTCAATTAATCAAAGAGCATTTGACTATTTAGAAAAGTACGAAAACATAATACTCAATAAAGATTCAATTAGAATCAGTCTTAACAAAAATGTGTACTCACCCATGGAAGATATAAGATTTCCCCATAGCTCTGCCGTTTGCCACGCCAAGAAGAAAAATCCGAAAAATCTTACAATTATAGCGTCAACCACTTGATCAGTAATTTTTGCATACACAGAACCAGCTTGGGTCAAATATGTTCCTTCAGCGGCCCACATGGGTGCAGCACCAAGTCCAACGATCAATGCAGTTGGAATCAGAGTGTAAAAGGATGGAAACATTTGTGATACAATGTAGGGAACGTAACACAACATAGACAAACACAATGTCCATTTGGCAGTGAGTCTTCTGATGACGAAGGTTGGCACAAATATACACGATATCAATAGAGAAGCATAAATAACTGACAGCGAGGTTGTTCCAAGGCCATCCTCAGCATTAATTGAACTTTGGAGATTTGCAGTTCCTTGAAACGCTGTAAATTGAACCATAAAAGCGAAACTAATAACTCCAACGTTCTTTAATATTCTCCATTTCTCACTTACGTCATGAGTCGTAGAAGATGTTTCACTTGTATCGTTATCATTGTTCGCTTCTTCGTCATTTGGTTCACTTGGAGTCTTTTCTTTGGTGTTATCATTCAACTCTGATTTGTCTAGAACTTCCTTTGGAAGAGAAAATGAAGATATCTTCTCTGGTTTTTTATTACCTCCAAGTTGCTGAAAGTTATTATCGTTGTGAGGAAGATCCATTTCGGCATGCCTCTACCTACAAGAAAACAATGTTTTAGTATCAACAGAAACATATGAACCAGAGTCATTTAAAACCAGAAAACGAAACTATAAAGTATGCACAGTATCCGAGAGTCTGTCTCCACTCTATGTATTTCGGAACGAATAGAAATATGAGGTAGGGTGAAATATGGGGTGAAGACAAACAAATATTCCACTATTTAGAGAAGCTAACTTCCATAGCTAAAAAATGTTCACTTCTGACTCCCTTCGCGAATGGGGTGGGGAAAACTAAAAAAAAAATTCAGATTGCAAGGGAGCAGAGTAATCAGGAACCTATTTAGGGGGTGAATCCCAGGGTTCGGACCCCTACCCCAAATTCAGAATTTTAGGCAGAATCAGTATAATTTTAGGCATACTTATTCATATTTAATATACATTTCGTGTCAAGACACACCTTGGACACCCTCCGGAAGTCCGTGGACCCCTCCCAAAACCAACTTCCGGATGTGTACCTAAGATTAATATATCGTTGGAAAGGTCTTCATGAAAGAAAACTTTTTGGAAGAACTCTTCCGATGTCGCCCCTACCCAAAAGACTCAAGAGTTAAACAGAAGCGTACAAGGTGGCAAAATGCTTCTCTAGCAAAGTTATTCTATGTGCTATTGAATTTTTTAGCCCTTAACCCTTGCAACCCTAGTAGCACATTGATATCGGTCGATGTCAATAACGGACGACTGCGATATCAATCTATGTTGATATTCGATATCGAATTGCAAACATTTTGCTGTTATTGCCCGGTATCGGATATCGATGTCGATATCCGATATTGGTCGCTATCGGAAAGCATAATCCTTCATTAAGAGAAATTTACTAATTTATTAAACTAACTCTATGGATTACGGAGCTCGCAAGTTCATCACCGCAGTAACAAACATTCGTCATTGAATTCTATCCTATGCAAGATCAAGATAGTTTTCGTGACGAACACCTACCTCTCGGAGATCCCTTTAATAATATCCTCCAAGTTACGTCTCGATCTTCCCAGCGGTTGCTTTCCTTCCTGGTGTCCAGTTACGATGGAATACAATTTTCGGTTTTTCAGGAGTCAATCAGAGTAGAAAATACGAGATCAAAGGCGTCGGGGGAATGTTTTTTTTTTTAGAAAAATAACTCTTTATTTTTTATTCAATTGTTATAAAGTTCACTAACCATTGGTAAGATTAGGATGAAAGAAATCAGGTTAGGTGATTTTTTTTTATTTATACGCATTCCGCTCTTGTTTACGTCAACGATAACAGGTGTCTCTGGAGTAAAATTCTGAGGTTAATACTTTCTACATTAAACGAGTCGTGTTCCTTCCCCATCCGAGGCTACATGGTCTGCTCAGCTTATGCCTTGTTTACATTACTAACATCTTACCATAGTTAACGTTAACCCGAGTTCATTTTAGTTAAGTAAACGGTAGTTATCGTTAACGCCGGTTTCAAATTTAACTAGCGTCAACTTACGACAGTTATTTTGTAACGTTAGTAAGAAACGACTGTCTAAACGCAAGTTAGTTATTAGGCACGAATCACTTCATGAGTTTATTTCTTTCTTTATCAAAATATATAGTATAATAGTGGTGCGTACTATTTTAAAAATATAGAAGAATGATGGCAGAACTAATCTACAAAATTTGACGCTACAATCAATTCATTTGTGTTCATTTTTTATAATTTAATCCTCTCCTGTGTAACAAGCAGATTCTTAACTCAACCACGGAAACCTCAACCTGTTTCTTTACAGACAATGGTAGTACAAGCACGATAACCAAGTTAAGTTCGGTAGTGTGAACGCAAGTTAGTTTTACCCATAATTTTTACCACCGTAAAATGTTAGTAATCTAAACAAGGCATTAGTCGTCGCGATTTCATTATTCTTACAACACCGAGTTTCTAACCCTAAATATGTTTATATGTTCAGCTATAGACAAAAGGATTGTCGCATGTTCTGTTATGATTTTTTATGTACCGGAGCGTACATTGAAAAAAATCTATAACAAAGATACCGACTCATTAGTGCCATTTGGATTTAATATTTGTTTCTTTTTTATTGTATCGTAGGTGTCATAGAAATGTTGTTCTTAATTAATATATCGAGAAAAGGGGCTCTGGAAAGATAAAACTTTAATATTTTGTGTAAGCATGAAGAAGAAAGTTACTGTTTTAAAAGTTGTTCTGAGGACAGAAAAGACTGGGTTTTGCTTGCTTCTTAAACAGGTCGAGTTATTTTTAGCAGCGAGGACAATAATTCTTTATAGCGGCAGGCACCAGATGTGCGTTGACGAAGTTGTGCTGACTAAAACAAGAAGTATTGGGCTTCTCAGGGAAACGGAATTTTTTCAAATTTAACAATAGAACCGAGTCTGAGACCTTCATGTAGAGAGGTCTGGAAGCTGTTTTCGTGAGATCGAAAAGAGGAGTGTGCGTTGGATATCGAGAATGATGGTGGTGTGAAACTGATGCTCCAGGAATATAGCGTTGGGAAGCTAAGAAAGTAGAGTGAACTTTCCTCGGCCGATCGGAGGGCCGGGGACTGATTAAAAGAATGTCTGCCTAAATAATTTTATTTGGGTAGAGAAATGTTAATAGCTCGGTCTAATTAGCAAGTATGATGTGATAATGTGTACGGGATTCATAAAATTGATGCGTGAGAGGGACACAGCAATGCCATCTGAAATCAGTCTATAATAGAGTGCCATATGAACCAGTCTCTAGTTCTTTTAGAACTGGGGGATATAGATTGGGCACACATGTTAAGAAGAGATGACAGCCAATTACATATTTATTTATTTTTAAACTGAAAATTCGTCTGGAAGCGAGAGTTTGCTGACCGGTCAGGTGTAGTGAGTGCTCTATTTCAGAGTGCAAATCTGCACTGAGACGTCTGTTGGGGCAAACTGCTTTCGATTGTGAAGGATTTGAATGAAGCTGGTGTTGTGTATGCTTCAGCGGAAATACAGTCGTGTGCACTTTAGAAAGACATTTAAACGGTGAATTTAGCCTGTGCACAAACAGAGAGATAAGTAGTTAAAGTGATCGTGGGAGAATCTCCAGTGATGAAATTTTAAATGATTTTCAATTGGAGAAAATAATATTTATTCATTCCCATCTCCAAGAGAGAATATGAAGTATTGAAGGGAAAGGGTATAGTGGCGGCCTTGTCTTTTAGATAGGGTGCCTTTCCGAGATTCCCCCCGTAAGGTGTTGGGGGAAAGTCAGATATCAGAGCGTGAGTAAAAATCCCGTAAGATATCGTTTTAATAATAATGAAAGTATTATCACCAGAAAACTCGAGTTTTCAGTGGAGCAGTCATGTGAAATAAATCTCTGAAAGTGAAGGGCTGAAAGTTAGCAGCGCAATCTCGGAAATAATTCATAGCGTAAGCAGAAGTAAACTGTTTTTGTGTGACATAGAACTGTGGGGAAATTGCGTTTCTAAGTATAAACAAATTTCCAGAAGCCTACAGTGTTTTGTGGGTATGTCTGTAAATATCTGTACTGTTTAATCTAATTACTAATCGTATTTTTTCTATTTAATATATTTATATAACCAATACAACTTCAGTGATACTTCTTTGCAGCCGATAAAGCAGACTAGTGAGAGTCACCGAATATGCTAATTACTTATTATTATAATCATTATATATTATCTATAATATATTCAATTGTTTTTGATTGCTGATGCGATCTGGCGACGGTAAAATTAATCTAAGCAAGCGTCACGTGTACCATAATTGGAGCGAACCGTGGTCATCCTGACCTCCGTTGGGTTCCTAAATCCGGTGCATTCGTAAGTAAGTAAAGTAAAAGAAATATGAGTTACCAAATGTTGTCAATGAAACTATCCTTCTCTGTAGAGTAACGAGACGGAGAGGAAGGGTATCACAGTCCTTAGAGAATATTTACCAAATTCCCTACTAATTTTCCTCGCAGAGGAAAGTTTCGCGCAGTAGAAGGAAGTTCCCTAATATACTAAAACATAAGCATAATCTGACATTAAAATCCAGTATAGAACAATTACCAGGCCCAATCCAGTATAGAACAATTACCAGGCCCGTCATTTCAGCTTCCGGGTTGGAGTTACTGGTCTTCCACCAGGCGCCTCCCCAGGTGGCGGATAGGGGAATGCCGACCAGATATGGTGGGTACCGGAAATATTCCGGGGCGGACCAAAACCAGTACTGCTGCCTTGCAGTTAGTAGAGGGATCTACAAAGGCTAGGGGAAGATAACCCCGAACAAAAATATCATGGTGAGGGGAAGCAGCATCACCATTACCACTCTGAGACTGAAGATGAATGACATCGGCAAGGCTCAGAGATGGAGAGAGGGAGACATCTTGAATGTCTACCTTTACTGCGAGGTCGTAGAGCTGACAACTCTACACCGCTAAAACATGTCAAGAAATAGTAACAGATGGTTCATGGATTCTCCTGGGGTAAAATATTCCGGAGGTAAACTAGTCCCTCATTCGGATCTCCGGGCTGGGACTGCTTCAGGGGGCTCTATGAACAGGATTAAGAAAGACCTTAGAATAGGAACGTGGAACGTACGAACATTATACCAAACGGGCGCTCTTCAGGTGGCGGTACGCGAGACCGAGAAGTACGAGCTAGACATATTAGCGATACAAGAAGTTCGGTGGGAGGGTCAAGATAGCATCCCACAGGGCAAGTACGCTTTCTACTATGGGGGAACACAGTCTCACGATT